>JACXSJ010001595.1:0-45679 GCA_014851325.1 Pentalonia nigronervosa
ATTAAAAACAACGTGATATTATCACATTTAATCTTATTTCTTCCATCGGAGGAGGAAAATCTACTTACACAAACCAACCCTTTTATTTTTGACAGAAACGATCTATACTGGAATGCATTACTATTACATTTCGGACTTGTAATAGGAACATCAAAGCCGATTTTTATCGTGAAGATGACCAATTTTTCTGAGTTTGTCCTTACGACGTACCTGTTTGGAAACACGATTATTACGTCGTTCAAAAGCGTGTTACCGACTAAGCTGTTGTAAATCGCGTTGGTCAATTCATCGTCCTTTATCTGCAAATCGGTTTTTGAAAGCGACGTTATTCTCTGGTTTCCGTAGAGAATCTCGTTGGCAGTGGTGCAATCGCCGCTCGGACACGAGTTTTCCCATTCGCCATTTATGTAATTGTAATCGGTGGGAAGAAACACCACCGAATCGGTTGCGTTTAGTGTGTACAACCCGTTGTTCGTGAGAAAATTTGCGACGTAGTTACAGCTCTCCGATCCGACAGACAACACTGCAAAACTGACGAAAACCAAAACCGAACTGAAAATCAAATCGCTTGCAAAAACCGCCATCGCCCAAGTGTAAATCGGAATTTTTTTTGTATTGTAACGATCGCGATTTCAATGGTCAATGTCACTGATATGATGAAGTATCATTTGGTAATTCAGTGCGTGACCGGCATATCACGATAATTATTGATAAAACGGCAATCGAGTTGTGCTATATCGATTAAACGACGTATTATAAATGAACAGTTTTGACTATGATATCGCATGCTTCGCGGCACCGATCGTGTTCTTCATCGACACGGGCCGGTATATCCGCGTTGTCGGTTATAATGACGTGATAATAATATCGTAACGGTGTGCGGCGGACGACTGTTCTGCACTGCCCGCGAAGTCCGTCGTTCGCGCGACGCGGTATTAAATAGCATTAATATTGACGACGATACACTGCGCACGCATGGTTCGGTTATCATGCGAACACTGAGACCTCCGCGTGCACTCTACTTTTATTTATATTGACTTTGATCATACAATTATAATCGTGTTCACGTGCGCGCCGCGGCCGCCTCCGAGTTTTTTAAGGGGCGGTGGGCGGGTAGCGGGTGATAATAATTTAGTACCAATTAACTTTAAATTAAATTAAATTCAATTCAACGGTAAATAATTCGGTTTCGGGTGAGTGAGTGAACGTGTGGAATATTTTATTAGGTTTACCTCTGAAAATTTTCACGTTCGTCACGCTACTGCTCTCGCCCGTCGGAATATGCACTTGCACGGATTACGGACGTGCACGCATAACTTATTATTATATTTTCTGTCCGAAATCACTATTGCTATAAACACCTGATAATCGTATACTGTGTGTATAAAACACTGTAAACGGTTTTCGCGTAGACAGTGACATAAATTGGCCTCAATTCGTGGTGGTGTAGAGAGACATTCTAATTTCTAACTCACCAATACTCAAACGTAATTTGTTGATCCCCATCTAATAAACAATTTATCTTCCTCTAACAAAATTTGTTTTTATAAAAAATAATAAATAAATATTGAAAACATTATTGTTATAACATTAAAAAAAAAAACGAATTAACAATTTTTTTTATATTAAACTGAGTTGGCGTCCTTTTTCAAAGCATGCTGCATCAAATTCATTGATTACTTGATAGAAATTAATGCTAAAAATTTTTTTTTAGTTGTAAAGTAGCTAAGCTATTTAGTTGTTTTTGTTTCATTATTGTTCTAAGATATGTTTTCAACCTTTTTAAACAGGAAAATGATCTTTCATAAATCGCTGTATTGTTTAGTAAGGTTAAGAATATTTTTAATAACTCCGTTATTAATAGAAAACCTTTTGGAAATATTTTTTTCTTTTCTTATTAGGATGTACTAAATTTGACATTTATCAACCATTTATTCATCCTCTTTATTTTCAAACTCATTATCTGATCTTAGATCTTTTAATAGGTACATCTATAGTACCTGCATTAGTATACATATTCGCCGTAGAAAATCTTACATTTGGGGACGGCAAAATATATTAATTTATATTAGTTTATTATATCATAATATGCATCTAAGGTATAGAGACCGACCATCCGGGTATTGATCAGAGACCTGACAACCGACAATGTTATTAATATTGTCCTTGCGCTGGAATTAAGACGTAATTACTTATTATTTATAAGTATAAAAAAAAATACTCGTACGACAACTATAACTTTGTACATATTACATACTTGTTTAATGAACAAATGTTGACTTTTGAAAACCAAAATTAGACGTATAAACATTTTTATGATTTTCTGGTGGTGCAAGTGCTACATTTCCACCACCCAATTTACAATACTGCGCGTAGATATGTCACGGTTTTGACTTGACGATTACCATATTATACCGGGTTCAGCTGGAAGTCACGTGGTTTCTACCACGCTTGCCCTACATATAATATCAATTAATATTTCGTTTAATGCAGACACTCGGGCAATTTTTACAAACTATAAGACTTTAATTCAAGTCTAATAATTTTTGTTCGACTAGAAGAGCGTTCGGATTACAAAAGTGTTAAATTGTATTTAAACTTACGGTTGATTCGTGTCCCTGATAATTCTCGGCGTAAGTCCAAAAAAAAAACGTTGGCGATTCACTACTGGACGAACGACGTCGTACTCGCACATTCGGTTGGTACAATAAAATATTCAGTATGAAAAGTATGGTTATTAGACGAAATGTAAAATAAAAATATAATATTGATACGTAATATGAATTTTTAAAATTCGTATTCCAAGTAGGTACTTAAAGAAACTCTAAACGGAATTATAAGTAACTTGAAATGTACAAGTAATAGAATATATTATCATGATAATATACTTTTTAGATCTGACAGAGATAAACAAGCTTGTTATTTAATTTAACCACAAACACAAAATTGTGATTCAGAACTGGCTCCTGGATTGTCAGAAGAACTTTTTGATTTGCGTAATATAATATTAGAGGGTTTTTTATATGCACACTTAATTTTTTTTTTTTTAATAACTAATTTGTTCAAATTTGGATTTTTGTAATTTTTAAATATACTTAAAGTCTAAAGGATCAGATTTCCAAATACCACTAGATACACATAAATTTTATGTATTTGCAAAACCATTTTAGAGGAATAAATATTTTTTTACTGTCGGACAAAATGTTTAAAAAAATTAATTACTTAATTGATACAATTTAAATATTTTGGTTTAAAAATCATGATTTATTTGATACAACTAATTGATAAAGTTATAATCATTAACAATGTTATTCCTGAACTACGGTTATACTAACGTTGATAGATTTTTTATTATTAATGTTTACTATTTGCAATCACTATTCAATACTAATCAATAATCATCTATAAAAGGATATACATATACATACCTGTATAACATGTCCACGAAAACAGAGTTCATTCATTTATAATTAAATTATCCACATTACTCAATAACATAAACATTTTTAAGAATTCTGTCTGCGAGAAATATATGAGCTAATAATATTCTAATTTCACGTATCTCAAACATAATTTAAAAATATGATTACGGTACTAAGTAATATGGGTAATTTAAATATAGAGGGTATCCTATTTCGTGGACACGTAATATACATATGTTTTCTTTTCCATTTGAATGTTTCTTGAAGAGGGACATTTTCAATTTTTCAATTTTTTAAACTTGGAACACCAATCATAATAATTATTGATGATTACGGCAACCTCCCGACAGAAATGTGTAACGAAAACGTACATGCCTAGTTGCAATCAAATCGCCACAATACACATGTGATAAATACTAGTTTTTTATGTGCGATTAACTTTGTTAACTTAAGAGAAACAAAATAGGTATGATATAATATATTTATTGCGAGTATTTTTTTTAATTTGACTATAATACACCACAGATATATTGGTTAATAAAGTTTTTGTTTTTGTTCAAAAGAAACCGATATAATTTATTTATGACTTTGCAGGACGGTTACGAGTGTGATGTTTTATCATATTTTAATAATAATAACATTGCTTACATTTCATTCACACAATGCTTTTAAAATCATAAATATTTGAGTAGTATGTTTTAATAGATTCCGTATCTCCCGCAAATCCAGGCGATCCAGTTATCCCTCCCAATCCTATGGTCACGTACGTGTTTGGCCGTCCACCTCCCCTCCTTTTCATACCTATCATGTACGTGTCCGACCTTTCTCCCTACTCTCCCATCAATACCTATCGCATATGTGCCAAGCCTTCCCCCTCTCATCCATACCTAACACATACATGCCCATCGCCTACATGCCGAGCCCCCCCCCCCCCAACAAAAATGCATATAACTATTGTATATTTACTTTTAAGTACACTGAAAATTATATTTGGATCTATATACTCGAAAAAAAAATATAATAAAATAATATATAATTAATTTAATGACACTTAAATGGTTTTTTCAACGTAAAATACTTACATATAATCTATAATGAGTATATATTATAAAATGGGATTGTTTTTAAATAAAATAAAAAACAACGGATTCGGTTTTTATACTTTTTTAAAGTACATCCTAAAATAAAATTATTCATCAGTCATTGATTCTTCGACATTTGTAACTCTGCATTGGTGTATTACAATATTATTATTATATTCAAATTCCAAAGACGCAAGAACGCTACCACACATGATCCCCATATCAGTTATCATTTACATCTTATTATTATGTATTTTTATCATAACATATAAACTATAATTATAATTAGTTAAGAACAATAATAGTTAGTTATTAGACTTATAATTAGTTTATAAGCCTGCGGTTATCATCGACGAAAATGATTTGAACCGGATATCTAATATCACACAGTCCATTAGCAATCACAAATATTCACAATTAAAGATAATAATAAAAAAAATAAAAACATCAGTCGATGTATTATTATTATTATTATTTATTATAGTCCAGGTGACACGGGACTTATCGCGCACATAATGCTTTGTTGTATATGTGGCCCGTGATAGATTTATAACACGTATTATTCATCAAAAATCGTAATTTGTTAAAAAACTAAATAGTTTAACGTCCACGTGTGGTATGCATTAATTTTTAACTACAATTAGTATAATTTACAAGTTTGTGCTTTTGACGAATTGTTCAAAATAAACAATTGAACAAAGTACTAGCACGTGCATTTTTTTAAAGCTGATTACGAATAACATTTTAGCACGTGACATGAATAAGGTTTGCTACCTCTGGTGTAGGTTGTAGGTGAGGTATAGTATTTAAATACTTCAGGCAAAATATTTATAGAAATTGACCTCTTGAACCTATATTGTTTTTAAAAATAATGGCTGCCTCAGAGTATAATCATAGATAAAAGTACTGTATAGGTAATAATTAATTGATGTATACTATATTATATCCCATAGAGTATCCGACTATCGAATACCTACGTAATATGCCTCAAATGAATTTTACGCATTTAGTTGACTTTAATCTTCAAAAAATAATGACAGTTGAATACATATTTGGTTAATTAAAATGACATATTTTTATATAAAATAATTATTAAACATATTTTAAATATAATATTAAATTTTTGATCGTTAGATCTCCGGAAACACAATTTTCATCTTCGTAAGACTTTCAACTAAAAATACTCAATCAGGTACAAATCTATGTTCCCAGCTATGCCTCATCTATGCTGACTTACACCGGCAACTAGTATTATATTCGATTACAACACGTCGGTTAAACATTATACTATTACAATTTTGTTTATCTTCGCGTCAATGTAGCCAAATTGCCTATACATTGCTCCGGATTGTCCGGCCAGTCGATAAATAATTATTTTTCATTTATAATATTATCTTGCGGATTATTTTTAAAACATATTGAAATTATTACCTATATTATATTATTATTTATAATATATCACTAGTGGTGGCGTTTGTGGTCTTTGGGGTCGACGGCTGTGCGAATACAAATCGTACATTTACGAGATTTACGTCGGCTGTCTTCCGTATATATTATTCCAGCCTTATTGTCCGGTCCAATTTCGAATCGGGCGTTTCTGGTCCCCCCATTCCAGACAAGTATTTTGGTTTCAGTTTCAACCGTTCTATTATCTGAACGATCCCAACAATTTTTCGACTAAGTGGTTGGGCGATTAGACTTCAAATTGCAGCTCTGCATCGAATACCTTTACAGACGATGAGTTGACTAGTCTTCTATAAAGGTATCGTCGCATAGTAAACCACTCAGACAACAAATAATAATATGACACCATTTTGGTAATTTTCACTAATTTTTTAGGTTGTAATTTACGCCACATAAAACCGGATAAAAGGGCACTATGTTATATATTCTGCGAGATCTTGTACCAACCAAAATTGTAATTTGCGCTATTTCAAAATAGTTAATAATAATTTTAAACACATTTCTGTGTATTTTATTTAATCATCAATCAATTTTATTTTAATAAATACATTTCAAAAATAAATATTAAAATGTTCGTAAATATAGATAAAAAATGTGAGCTAATATTATATTTATATGAATACGTACTTAGTGTATGAATGTGTAATATTTTAATAATAAAATACGTAAAAATCAGAAATAATATAATTATTCATTGTCTACAATTATTGCTCATACTATTAATACCTAGTCGATATTATTTATTAATGTTATATGTTTATGTGCTATAACTGATGCGAGTTCGGTAAATTGATTACGTAAATTTTAATAATTGATATTAAAAGTGTGGCGAAGATTATAAACTTATGTCATTTCATTTTCTGCCCATTGTAAGAATTCAACACACGTCACGTTATTACACGAGTAATTAAAGGAACACTTATAAATAAATATATTTTCAAAAATGATTAAACGCATAATGTGTATACACAAAACAATGGTTTTAAAGTTTTAACACTTCTCCCTCCCCCCGCTCCGCCCCTACTTGATTATGTTAATTAATATCGAAGTCGATCAAAAAAAAATGCCAACAAGTGCTGAAATTTAAAAATCGTAGGATATTTTTTTAAGAAATGAGATTACGCATGTTACATAATGGCCTTTTATCTTGTTTAATGTGACACAATTTACAACCTCAAAAAGTGGTACAAATTACAAAAGAACATTTTTAAATATGACGCAAATTACATTTTTTTTTTTTTTTTGATAGTTTAGGGCCAAATTTTATACACCCATCTCACAATTAATGGTATTGAAGGACTGGTAAAATACTCATTGTGAATAATGTTAAAGGAATAATTAAACGGTTTTAAACGATCCGCACACGTGTTGTATTGTTATGTCAGCCCGACTCAACTTCTAAAAATGGCTCAGTCCAAAAACCGTGAGGAATCTTTATGACAAATATATTATATAGATAATTGCTTATACTACTTAACATTGTTTTTTAAACAATAAGCTATATAATTATAACAAATAAAAAGTGATTGTTTTCAACTTGTCATTCACTGACACATACACACACTACCATTATTCATTTATATCTGTATTATTTTGTTTTGTAATTAATTTTTTTTTTTATTGATCAATATTTTTTTTACAACTTGGCAGTAGTGGTCATTAGTTCAGTGCTTTAATTACTGTGGAGTTTATATTATGCCACATTAATTTAATAATTTTACTTTATTTTGTCGATAAAATTGTAGGTTAATCTTAAAAAGTTATATATTATAACATTATTGTTTAAGTACGCGCTAATCGCCGCGCTTATTTTATATTCTCCGCAGTTTGTTGTGATAAATCGTCACAGTGCGAATTTTATATTATTACTAGCTGTCCCGCCCAGCGTTTCCTGAACCAAATATTAAGTTAAGATTAATCTGAAGTGATTTGTATGCATCTAAACCACCTAGGTAGGCATTCCACTGCATTAGATCACGGACAATATGCAAGTAGTAGTGATGTCAATAATCTGGATTTTTGGATATCCGGATTATCCGGATATCCGAGTTTAAAATTTAATAACCGAATAATCCGATTAATTCAAATTTTCACATATCTATTTATTATAAAGGAAGGTTTTAAAAATATGTTGACGATTAATGCTGTTGGTAGTAGTTAATATTATTATATTTCATATTATAGAATATAGATCATGTCTTAGTAAATATTAAATATTTAAATAATAACAATAATTTTAACATTTTTTTTTTAAATTTTAAGTTTTTTCGTCTTAAATAAAACACAGTCTAATACCTATAAATTAAATAACAAATATTTACGTTTTTATAATTAAGCAACAAGTTTAAAATATCCGGATTATTTGGATAATTCGGATATTAGTGACACCATTAACGAGTAGAAAATGAGCATACGGACTCCATGAGGTGCATGAGTGAAATCAGAATTAGGTAGGTACATGAAAAACATTGCGACGGTTGCCCGTGTTCAAGATTTGATTTTTTTCTATAAATTTATTTGCAAAAATGTGTATATGATATATTCTTACTAATTATAATAGTTATAAAATATATAACCATTGACAACTTTATAAATATACAGAGATTATACAAACCAATAACGACCATGGTTACCGATAGCAACCATTTTATAAACAAATATTTCCATCGTAAATCTCAAAATCCCTGTGTGAGTGCCTCCCGGGATTGGATCTCTACCTTTTTAAGTTAGCCTATCTTCTTCCCTGAGGTCTAATCTATCTCTGTCCCAAATTTAATTGCAATCGGTTGAACGGTTTGGGAATACATAAAGGACAGACAAACAGACACACATTTTTATATAAACATATTACATATAGATTGTTTTAATAGATTTTTTTAAACGAAGGTTTATTTATATGGTTATGAGTATAACTCACTTTTAGACTAAGACCAGCTGGTTAGACTGCTCTCCACAAATTGTAAGTTTTATTATTTATTTGTTATTCGCTATATTCTATAATCATGTGCGCTGATCGTATATGCATACCCATTCATTCCAATTATTATTTTTATGTGTACATCATCTCTGCAAGCCCACAGCTCACAGATATTTTTATTTATCGGGCTAAAACGTCTGTAGATCATTCTAATAGTATATTTTATTTGTGTTGCTGTGAATTTTATATATTTTTATCTTTTACCAATAATACAGCAACAAGTTACAATTTATATATATTTTACCATATCGTCTTATTTGAATTACCTATCTTGTTGTCCATTACAAAGCCGAAATTCCACCTAGGAAAACTAGAGCCTAGGGGCTTTGGGGCCCTTACCTTCCTGGACCCCCGGCCAAGTAACAAAAAAAAAATGTTACAAAAAATGAATCAACACGTAGAAATATTTCGTGTATAGAATATAATTTATTTTTTATTAAAGTATGTTGAATATATAAAAATTAAAAGCAGTTTTTAATAATATATCTTTAAAGTGGTCCTTCTTTAGTAGCTACTTTGGAGTCCTGAGACCCTTAAGTTTGGGCCTGTTTCCATATAGCTAAAAGTATACACACACACACACACACACAC
This sequence comes from Pentalonia nigronervosa, assembly GCA_014851325.1. Classification (NCBI taxonomy): domain Eukaryota; kingdom Metazoa; phylum Arthropoda; class Insecta; order Hemiptera; family Aphididae; genus Pentalonia; species Pentalonia nigronervosa. The sequence goes on from JACXSJ010001595.1 coordinate 9,537, forward strand.
ACACACACACACACACATTTAAATTCGGCCTGTGTGGTGGTAGCATACAAAGTAATTTGCAGGTGACCTGGTGTGCATAATATTATTTCATGTTCCCGGACCCATTCAAATAATATTATGTTTATTGAAGATAATTTCTAAGCGTTTTAATCGATATAGTAAGATAAATAAACAAAAGTCCAAAAGACCGACAAAATATATTATAATGATTACAAGCGAGGTGTGACTGTGTATAAGCTCTCAGTCCGTCTGACAGGCCGATATTCTAATAGTCGCTCTCGTATATTACACAAGAGTCCCTGTCCCCGCTACGATTTGCGTACGCCCACACACATAGACGTTTCCCGTGGTTATTGTAGACCTCCTACGCTAACTGGCTCGCTTTGAGTGTGACTACACACGCGAAGCCGGATGTCCCTTCATTTATTTTATGTTGTACTATCGTGCAGATTATACGGAAACACACTATTCCTGCTTGACATACTTTATCTATTATGCGTGCCAATATAATATAATATTAAAATGTGTTCGCGCGTTTATCATATTATGAATTTTAATACGTATATATTTACATTTATATATATACTAGATATATACAATGTGTCAATGTCACTCGGACGTCAACATACACGACTATATTATATAATATTTACAATTCTGATGTTTATTTGACATTTCAGTTTCGTTCTACAAAGTCTTTTCGCTTACCACGGACCACGCAGTCGTTTACCCAGAAAATTGACGACGGTTCTTTAGACGTTTATGTATTTAATATATTTTATTCACTCGAGAAATCATATGATGTCTTTGTGGACAACTTTTGTGATCAGTTGTGCGATCACATCGATTTGGTTGAATTATTGTGGCTGTGCTCCTCCGAACCATTATTTCGAAAACGGCACCAGTTATGTGGCCAACTCAGACGTCCGGGTGCTGTTGAATGCTGACACCCGCAAAACACCAGTTGAACAGTATGATAATAGAATTTTTTTTTCCTTTTTGAATGACTGTATACCTATTATAACAATAATAATAATAGTATGGTATATAATAATATAATATATAGTATTTTCATTGAATGAATCTGATTCTTAATCGTGTTCTGAAACCAAATCAACATTTGATTAGGGATACAATATTTATCGACTACCTTCTCATGACTAAGTTTTTTTTATATATATAGTTCTAAACGATAAATTTAATTGCATTGGACCATATCACGTTGAAGGGATTTTATTTGTATCGGGTGCTAACTGTTTTTAATGTTAACTGCTGAAATATGTCTATAAATATCTAACGTCATAGCATGGTATACAAATATTATCGTTTTTTCAGTTCATTAAAATCTTTATCCATGTCTGAAAAAGTTGAAAGACGTATTGATGATATCAAAAAGTCCAACGGGGACTCTCGACTCTATCGAGGATTGGTGATGAAGAATGGTCTGACGGCTCTACTGATTAGTGATACCAAAACCGAAAAATCTGCCACATCTTTATCAGTTGCGGTTGGTAAGTTTTGAAACAATTCTTTAAATTAATTATTGATAATATTTCTTAACCATTAAGTGATTTAAATTAAATATTTTTGCCCAAATATTATTTTTAGTAAGTATTCTGGGCTTTTATTAATAAAACATATAAACAAATCGATCTTTTATATAGGCAGCAACTTGAATTTTATTTTTAATTACTCATTAATCATTATAATCTGCATTATTTCTATATTAGGAAGTTTGAATGATCCTGAAGATTTGCCAGGTTTAGCTCATTTTTGTGAGCATATGCTGTCTTTGGGTACAAAAAAATATCCAGTAGAAAATGAATTTTCACAGTTTATAACACAAAATGGTGGATCATACAATGCCTACACCGCAAATGATCATACAAATTATTATTTTTCCACTAAGACAGAATCACTAAGACCATCGTTGGACAGGTTAAGGACAAGCCTTTTTTTAAATAAATATTTATATTTTACAAATTGTATTATAGATTTGCTCAATTTTTCCTCGAACCTTTGTTTACAATAAATGCAACTGAAAGAGAAATTAGTGCTGTTAATTCTGAACATGAAAATAATGTTGCTGATGATTATTGGCGTCTAGCACAGATAGAAAAGAATGCAGCTGATCCAAATCATGCCTATAACAAAGTATTTGGAACAGGTAAACTTTAAACAAATTATATTGATAGTTAAGTGATATTTAAAAACGTAGAGATAAATTTTATAGTTAAAATCTATTTATAAAATCGGTTGTATAAGATATATTTTTTTATGTTTACTGTTTAGGTTCAAAAGAGACATTATGGGATATTCCTAATTCAAAAAACATTAGCGTCCGTGATAAACTATTGGAGTTCCATTCTAAATGGTATTCATCTAATTTAATGTACTTAACCATACTCGGAAAAGGTATTAACTGAGAGACTTTTTTTTGTTAAACGTTTAAAATTAATTTTTATAATCAATTCTTAGAGGATTTAAATAATTTGGAAGAATTTGCTGTATCTTTATTTGGAGACATTAAAAAACAAAATGTAGAAAGGCCATATTGGAATGATTCAGTTTATAAAAAACAACAACTGGCAACTAAGACTGTTGTAGTTCCAGTAAAAGATATCAGAATGCTATATGTCAATTTTCTTATTCCAGATCAAAGCAAATACTATAGCAGCATGGTACAAATATTTGTTAGCTTTGTATACAATAAAACATAATTATTAACATACATTTTATTAATTAGCCTACCCGGTATTTGACTGCATTATTTGGTCATGATGGTCCTACGAGTATTCTAACAGTGTTAAAAAAAAGAGGATGGTGTAGTAAACTGTCAGCTAACAGTAAAGTTGAAGCTAGGGGAATTGTGATTTTTTATATCAACATGGATTTAACAGAAAAAGGAATTGATCATGTTGATGAAATTGTTAAATTAATTTTTCAAGTAGTATTATATTTATTTAAGTAACAATATTTAATAAATAATACATATTTATTATTGTATTTTTATATGGCTCTTAGTATGTGAATATGTTGAGACATAAAGGCCCCCAAGAATGGTTCCATGATGAAAATAGTAATATTAGTGCAATGCAGTTTCAGTTTAACGATAAAGAATCGCCTTTATATTATGTTTATCGGCTGTCTCCTCGTATGATTGTAAGTCATTGATTTAATAATTTACGTATACTCCTATTATTTGATCCTTATGTATTTATTTAGACTTTCAAATTAGAAGATGTCTTAACAGCTGAACATTTAATACAAGAGTGGAGACCCGATTTAATAACAGAACTTTTATCTTACTTTAGACCAGATAACATAAGGTACCTATAAATAGAATTAAAATAAAAAATAATACTAGAATTATTTGCTTTTTCATGAGATAACATTATAATATATATGATTATTATTATAAATTCATTTAACATGTATCATGCAATATTTAACTACAAACTACGGTGTAGAATGATGTTACATATGTATTATTATATGTATTACTTGATGAATAATACATTGTAAACTAAACTTTTTATATTTTAAATAAGAAGACACCAGTTTTGGAAAGCGTTTGTGATATTAAAGTCATTGCGTGTTATGTTAATTACATGAAGATATTTGAGTGAATTTCATTTATTTTATTCTTTACATTGGCTCTAAAATTTAAATTATATGATTTAAATATAAATATATGTTTATTTTCATTATTCAAGTTTAATCTATGTAATGGTGTAGATATAAGAACGTAGGTACTCGACAATTTAAATTAAGTAAACTCTAATTTGCTCAAATTAGTAAAACTGTCAAAATATTTATCAGTAATTGGGTAACAAAAATCCCAAAAATGGTAGGCAAATTTATTGAAAGGTATATTGCATATTCATTAAATAATATTAATGTATGCTTATGTACATTAGTAGATACCTGACAAAATATTATATTATTATAGTTATTTTATGGCACTCGCATGGACTTTAATTTCCGTAGAATATTTTACCAGGGTGTGTTTAACTTTTTGGGTTTTTTTCTGCATTTTTCTATCACTCATACAGTTTTACCTAGTCAATAAATAATTGCTTCCCGGTGTCATCTTAAGAACAAAAAATATAGATCACAATAACTTGAATCGAAAATATTATAAAAAGTAAGTTTTAAACTAAGTATCTATTTTTATTTAAAATATTTTAAAGATTGACAATATAATTAATGTAATCTGATATTTATAAAAATGTAAATTTATTAATATTTCAGAGTAACAGTAATTTCCAAAATATTTCAAAACAAAACAGATACTGTAGACAAATATTATGGAACACCATACTCAATTATGACAATACCAACAGAGACTTTAAATGTAATATATATTTAGAAATCATATATTTTAATTAATATACATTTTTTGAATGTTTAGGAGTGGAAAAAAGATGATTTATGCGAAGATTTTAAAATGCCATTAAAGAATGAATTTATAGTTACAGATTTTAATTTAGTGCCAATTGATAAAAATGTAATGAAATTATTTATTATATGGTTTTAAAATTTGGTTTATAATACGTTTTATCCTACAGGAACCAAACCATCCACATATTATTCATGAGTCATTACTTTTGAGATGTTGGTTTAAAACAGATACAGAATTCAGATTCCCTAAAGCAACTGTTTCAATTGACTTTTTCAGGTGATTAATCGCATTTAAGTAAATACGTAGGTATTATTCTATTACCTACTTAATTATTTAATCAGTACACCACTGTTTTATTTTAAATTAAAAGTACATAAATAGTTCAAATAATGGTAATTGATATTTTATTATTTTAAATCGTATTGACTTTGTCTAATTAATCAAAATGTTAACAATTATGCATATTATAGTATCATATAATTAAATAATCTGTCACTTATTTTAAAATGTATTTTAATACAGCCACATTGTAATGATTGATCCATTCTATTACAATATTATTAATCTTTTTGTGAAATTATTTGATGAAGCTTTTTCTGTGTACACATGGGATGTAAACAGGGCTGGTCTAAATTTATTCATGCAATCAAGTAATTATGGTTTTAAGGTAAAATGCGATTAATAACTTCAAATAAAATGTATATTATGAATTTCAAATTGTTCTTTTTTAGATGCATTTGAGTGGATTTAATCACAAGATGCCTCTTTTGCTGAAGAAAACTATTGATGAGCTTTTGACATTCAAGATTGATCCACTGCGCTTTGAAATTCTTAAAGAAGAAGTAAGTCATAGTAAAATTTAAAATAATTTATTTAAAATTTAAAATTTTTAAAATTAATTTATAGAGAATTAGGGCTTTGAAGAATATTGATATGGAACAACCTTATCATAGTGCGATGAGGTATACTTCAGCCATTTTATCAGATAATGAATGGACTCCTAATGAATTACTAGCTACCATTGATTGTAAATAATTATATTAATCTTAATTTGAACTGTTTGATAAAATATCTACATATTTTTAGATATTAAGATTGAAAACATTGAAGAGTTTATTGAAAAGTTCTTTTCTCAAATGTTCATGGAATCACTGATATATGGTAACATAGATAAGCCTGTGAGTATATTGGAAGTTAGTTTGACATATTACTATATTAACTACTAAATCAAGTGGTCTTATTTTAGAAAGCATTAGATCTTATACAAATACTAGAAAAACCATTTTTGAGTCGAAAAGGATTCCGTAATTTATTACCACGTCAAATGTTTAGGTCAAGAGAAGTCCAACTTGAAGATCGTAAATATAATTTTGATTTTTTATAAATCCAAGCAAAGTGAAAATTTTTCATTTTTAGTTCTATTTCTATTTTTTTATTATAACCCTCGGGTTATTTTAGATTTTGAGCGGAGCGATAAATGTATTGATTTTGCAATGATGTGTTTTTTTTTTCTGTACTATGTACACGATAAGTAGTTGAAATAATGCTTCGATTTTCAACTGCAGTACCTTTTCTGATGTAAAAGTGAATCTAGTTGGTGCGTTTAAGAAATCATTTTTAATAGTTTTTTGAAAAACAAAAAAAAAATTTTAAAAAAACAGGAATTTTTACGCAAAATCAATTAATAGCAAAATCGATTTTCCTTTTTAATGTAACACAAAAAATAATTATACATGAATATAATACCAAATGTTTATATTAGCATTTTCTATACACCATTATTTTAATAAATTATGAATCTTTTTGAGCTATTTATAGGCATAAGAAATTTTTGATTTATTTATATTTTTTTTTTATTATTATTATTGATTTTTCTGTTAAAGAACTTAAAAATATAATATAAGGTTCACCATAACTTATTGTTAATGAAAATTAAAAAAAAAATTGAGCATAAATTCACAATACTTTTTAAGAACGTCATTGGATAGACATTGGATATTCACAAATAATCTAACGACTTCTTACGGATACAATATTTTTATTTTGTTGTAATTCAAAAACGAATATTCGTATATAAGCTTCGTTTATACATGGTATAATTTTAATAATATTTTGACTCTTTTTAAGCTTTAATAGGCATATAAAATGTTAATTTTTTTTTCTATAAATATCAATAAAACATTTTTTGCTGAGTCAAAAAGCTTGAAATTTTAATACAAGGTTCTTAGTGAGTTTTTATAATAACAATTGAAAAATAATAAAGATAAATATGCGATTTTTTATAAGGAATTGAAGTTGACAAAATTCATTAAAATCTTAAAAATTTGCATATTTTTTTGTAGTTTTAGATTTATAAAATATTCAATTTTTATAGCTAAGGATTGAAAATTTAAATCAAGGTTTCTTGTAAAATTTAATACTGTAACCTAAAAAGTACATTTGTATATTTTCTATAAATATTTTATTTAAAAATTTTGAGGAAATTAGATATTTAAACGAAAAAAAATAAAGTTATAATTATTCTATTGTAATTTCAAAATATTATTCGAAGATACTTAAAACTTTTAAAGTATATTATTATATAGTATATACACATTGTCATTTTTAAATATAATATTTTCGGAAACACATTATTTGAATAGCAATAATATCATAAAATATTCTTAGCAATTGAGCTGACAGCTTATTGACTCACAGAGTCGTTTTTCGTATACAAATATTTTATATCATTGAGTTCAAATTTAACACTTCTATTACAGTGACCCACACGACACCCAATGTACAGCAGAGCATTATCCACTTACCGTCTTTTTTTGATAATTACAAAGTTAGATCATTTTCTTATGTTTGTTATCTTAAATTAAATATTAAATATATTATAAAGATATTTTAAATCTTAGTAATAATAGTTAAATTAAGATTATCTTAATTTCTATGAAATTTGTAATCAATATAAATAGATTAAATACTAAAAGCGTTCAATCACTTTATTTTCAAATATATATATATATATATATATATATTAAGTAGGTATTATACTAAACAATACAGATATTTTTATACTCTAATTTATATTCCATTCAGTTTGACTTAAAGACATTCCATTTAAGTTTTATATTTAAGGTGAAAGCGCATTATTCGAGACAACAAGCAATTATCACAGTAGTTCAAGTGTTTGTATTTTTTTTCAATGTGGTGTTCAATCTATATTAAAAAATATGGTAGTTTACTTATTTAGTGAAATTGTCAGCGAATCTTGCTTTAACACCTTACGTACACAGGTACAATAAAATTTATGATGTTTAAATAAAATAAAACTATTAAAATTTACTTTTTGTACTAGGAACAACTTGGGTACATAGTATTAAGTTCATCAAGTAATAGTCATGGAGTACTGAATTTCCGTATTATTGTACAATCTGATCGTAGTCCGATGTATATTGATAAAAGAATAGAAAATTATATAACCTCTATTGAGGTTAGTGTGTTTGATTAGATAACCGTAGCTTCATTTTAATATTCTAAGTAATTGATTTTTTACTCTAGCAATTATTAACGAATATGTCTGAAGAAGAATTTGACAATTATAAAGATGCTTTAGCTGTTAAACTCTTAGAGAAGCCAAGTGGATTAATGAGACAAGCGGCTGTCTATCAGATAGAAATTGACAGACAAGACTACAATTTCAACCGAGCACAAATCGAAGTAGAAGCATTAAAATCGATCGTCAAAAATGATATTGTTAAATTTTATAATGTAAGTTATTTTTCATTTGTTTTGGTCTTATAACAAATTTGTAATTTGTAAAGGATCAAATTAGTCAATCTGGGCCAAAAAGACATAAGTTGGCAGTACATGTCAAATCTACATTAAAGAATACAACCGCGGAAGGTGTAAAAGAAGTGGATAATTGTTTGACAGTAAACAACAATGTATGTATAACGTATTATTATTATGATATAATTTCAACGTATTGATCAATGTAAATATTGTTAAGTTAATATTATTTGTCATCTTACAGAGCATTTTGATTAAGGATATAACAGGTTTCAAGAGGAAGCATAGACTGTATCCATTGCCAAGCTCATTTATATCGGCTGGAAAATCATCTACAAAATCCAAGTTTTAAAGTCAAAAGTTATATTTTAAATATTACTTACAAAAAAATATTATATTTCTTATTTTTTATATTTTTCTTATATTTTATTCTTATTTTTGTTTGTATCTATCATCACCTTTTAGAGCAGAAAAATGATACGATGTTCTACATTAACAATTATTCTGGTAGAAAACTAATCTAATTGGTACTTTAGTGGGTCAAAGGTAAAAATTCTTAGTAGTTTTTAAAATCACCGGAATAAACCAAAAATTAACAAAAAACGAAGATTTTTACGCAAAACCAATTTTTGACAAAAATGATTTTATTTTTTGTGTAACTCTAAAAAAAAATAAACGTAAATACATGAAAATGTCACCAAATGTTTATATTTGCATTTTATATACACCATAAAAATTAAAAAAATATTTAAAATAAATATTCTCATAAATAGTTTGTACTGTAACTAAAAAATCTTGTTTTTTTTATAAATATTTTAAGTTTAAATTTGGACGAAATTAGATAGGTATTTAAACAAAGAATAATGATTTTTGTAATTTTGTTGTAATTTAAAAATATTATTCGTGATAGTAGTATAGTACTTGAAACATTTACGTTACAGTGCACCATTGCTCAAGCTGCTTTCTTCGCCCATCTTCATTACTCTCTAAACAATACGTTCATATATATTTTATGAAAATAATTTAACAAAACAAAATATACGAGTACAATATGTTATATACTTAAGTATTGTTTAACGACTTATCCGTTTATTGTTGGCTACGTTAGCTAACACAATACTGGAACAATTTCTACAGCAGACAGCTGGCATGGAGCCCGTGAACGTATCAACTCAGCCATCGACCCCAAACACCATAGCCGCAATCATTATTAATGTATTACAAATTATAATGTAGTATAGGTGATGATTTCAATATGTTTTAAAAATAATCCGTAAGACAATAATTATAAATAAAAAAAAGTTATTAATTGACTGCCCGGATAATCTGGCGCAATGTATAGGCAATTTTGCTACAGTGATGCGAAGATAAACAAAATTATAATATAATGTTTAATGGACGTGTTGTAACCAAATATAAAGCAGGGGTGTTATTATAGATGTTTATTTTTTTTTTAAGTTAGCTGCTGGTATAATTAGGTATAAGTGAGTACTTTTAGCCGACAACATACAAAATATATACCTAGTTGAATATTTATAGTTTAAAGTCTTCTGAAGATACAAATAATGTTTCCGAAAAACATTATAAGAATATAAAAAAATTAATGATATAGAATTAAATATTTAAAATATGTTCAATATTTATATTAGATATATAAAATTATGTCTATTTAACCAACCAAATATGTATTTAACTGTCATAATTTATATTATGTATCTTATTAATATTATATTTTTGATGTGGTAGTAAAATCACAGAGAATTTTGTTAATTATTTTGAAAAAGTGTTTACGATGTCTACGTAAAATCGAGAATCATTATAACTTGATAAGTTATTTAATATTTATTTCCGTTGTATTTCCATTTTGTTATATAAATCAGTAGTTTGAGATTTTTTTTGTAGCTCGGCAATTCGGACAAAGACCGGTAAATTTTGCTCTTGTATTAACATCAGGTCTGTTATGTATATTCGTCTATTTATAAATAAGAAACCAGTATTATGTAATCCAACTTTTATCGTGGAACTCAGGAGCATAACATTAGCAAGCGAGTCTTAAATCTCTTTATGTTTTATTGAAATTCGGTACGTAACAAGGTCTATGGTTTATATAATTATTAGATTTTTTAGTTACAGTATGAAATATTTATGACAAATCTTGTTTTAAATATTTAGTTCTTAACTATACAAATAATTGAATATTTTTATAAAATTTTAATTACAAAATAATTTGAAAATTGTCATGATTTTGATGAATTTTTTCAAAATTTGAACTTTAAAATTTTAGATGCTTATAAAAAAATTATGCTTATGCCTTTGTATATTTAATATTTTTGAATTGCTATCAAAAAAATTTATGAGGAACCATGTTGTCCAATTGTCATCTTTTTGACCCATTTTTAATTGATATTGAGAAAAAAAATCAAACATTTCTTATGCCTAAAAATAATTCAAAAAATCAAAATATTTTGTACATGCTATGATGTAGGTACATATATAGAAAATGCTAATATGCTAAAGCCCATAAACATTCGGTTTGTGTAACGCTTTTAAAAATTACTTAAAACTGTTAACATTTGACTCACTGACGTACCAATTTGATTCACTTTCTTACCAGAAAAGACGTTGATGTAAAAAATCAAAAAAATTTTACTGCTCCAAAATAATTAATGACACAAAAAAAAAAAATTAAAAAACACAAACGTATTATGGTAAGTTCAATACATCAATCTCTCTACTCGGAATCTAAAAAAAATGAAGGAGCTTAAACAAAACTAGGGGGACTAAGCCCCTCCTAGTCCCCCCAGATTTCGCATATGGATTTATCAATTTCCCCGGCTGCCATATACCTTTATAGGTTTTAACGAAGTGCATACGTCCGACGACGTACGATGAGTACTTAGATATTATACAAGAGAGTTAACATATATATATATATATATATATAAATCACCCCATTAAAACCTGCACGAAAGGGAATTTTATCATTTTGTATTATCATTATTTAGATTTATTATACCTTTATTTACATCAGTACCTACATACGTACAATTTGTAATTAATTAAATTATCAATAGTAATCTTGCAATCCAATAATAAATCTATATATAATATCTATCTTCGTTCGGCTTAAAAAGAAAGGCTAAGTGCATTTGCAACTGAACATAGAACCTTTTACGCATAACTGGCAAAACGCAAAAACTTACACTTGACGCTCTCAAGCTGTTTTGAATCGCTAGCCTTATGGGTTAGCACACTACACAACACTCGACAATACTTCAGTATTGGACGGACAAGAGCACAATATAAAACTTTAATGGACATATTAAGCTGAAATTATTTTGCCATCTTTAGAACAAAACCGAGTGTTTTACAATATTATACCATACAGCACACATCGCGGAATAGGGTCAAGGTTATATGGCTTAACTTATAACCAAGATCCGTACAAAAATTAAATGCACGTAGAATACTGTTCATATTTTTTAAATTTTTTTCATTATCTTCAATCACGGGCGGGAATGATTTGATGTGCTCGAGACGTAGAGAAGAATAAAATATATTAATAATATATTCTCTATAGTCTCTACGTCGCGGACGTGTCCTTGAATCGTGATGGATTTTCGATAAATCGGTTTTGATACCAGGTCACGTTAGTCGATGATAAGTGTTAACTGATAAGGAGGATCATGCGTACTAGCGTTCTCGCGTCCATCGACATCGCAATCATAATGATATTGTAAAACACCAATGCACGGTGACAAACGTTGACCATACGTATTATTATATTATATAGTTACCGCGCTTATTATAATATTATTATTATTTTCGTTTTTCGTCGTCGTCCACTGTAATAAAAATTATCAATACCGTAGGTATTATTATGGTTTTTCGAACGCCGATCGCATCGTCTGGCCCGCATAGGCGGAATCACCGTGAGCAGCTGTAATGACATTTCAAGAACACGTCGTCCCGCCTTCGACAAACAACGACACATCCACGGTCGGCTGCCTGCACGGTCTGTCCACGTTCGCCAAGCTCTACACGCTCACCGTACTCGACGACTGTTTCTCGGTGTCGGACCTGCGCGCCGTGGTCGTTCGGGCCCTGTGCGACACACTGCACTTTGTCAGCTTCGACCGATTTCAAGTCGACATATTCAACTCGCTAGTGCTGTTCGAGTGTCTGCTGCTCGTCCTGTTGATATTCGTTTGGAGCAAGTACAGCGGAGACATCTACGAGCGCTTCCTGTCCACCGGTCGGTGTAGGAAAGTTTTTTCTTTAATAATCACCCTTACCGTCGTTATCTGTAGAACCTCATTCCGTAGTCTGGTCTACTCATCGAACGTCGTGTTTCTTTTTTTCAGACACCGTGGTCGATGAATTAAGAGAGGACGTGTCCCAGTTGAAGTTACCCAAATCTTACACACCGCGCATATAATGAGCGACAAGTTGAAAAAATTTTTTCAAAAAAAAAAAGCCGATGTCAAGTTCAAAAGAGCGGGACCCGGTCACCGTCTAAATGAAGGCGCCGCCACAGCCAAGACTGTGGCCAAACCGGGTGAGACGTCTCGTGTCTGTAGAGTTGAACCTACCGATGAAGCCAAACAGGCGGCAGCAGCAGCCTTGGCCCGATTTGAGAGTAAAAAGACCACCACTGGCCCTCTAAACATGTGAGTATATCATACCGTACTATGCGGTATATTGTAAGAATAATGTTTAATTTTTTAATATATGTTGCAAGCGGATACAATTTTGGTTTTCAGTTCATTGGCTGCCATAAAGTCGAGAGCTAAAAAAGAAATGGAAGCTGAGAGAAAAAACATAGATACATTTTCATATTCAGAAGAACAAAATACTAGTGCTGAAGTCCCCGGACAGTTAGCTACTAATGGTATTTTTTTCCAATGCCCGATGATAGGCGAGTTTTTATTTTATATTTATTTAATTTACTGGAAAAAAGAAAAAAATGTTTTATTATAATCAATTGCATTTAGGCTTAGAAGTCTTGCCACAAGAAGAATGGCATGTAAAAATAGAAGAATTTATTAAAGAACAAATGAAAGATGATCCTATATTACAATCGATTCTACTAATCCAAAACTGTAATCACAATAGAACTAAGGTAAAATAAAATCTTCAAACTAATACTGTATAATTCATTAAACTATTTTACTAATAATGTTCTGTTAATAAGGTGGAAGAGTGCATTAAATTGCTAGTAACATATGCAGAAAATATCATTAGGAATAAAGATGAAGAAAAATATCGCAAAGTCAGATTAACCAATAAAACATTTGTGGAAAAAGTGTTGCCAATTAAGGGAGCAATTGAGTTCTTAGAATCTATTGGTTTTGTTAAAAAAAAACTTATGAACCAAGAACAAGAAGAAGATTTTTTAGTTTTTCCAGAAGAATGTTTAAGTAATCTAGCCTCGGTGCAGAGTACTGTGGACGACTTGCAGTCTGCAGAACGCATTCAATTGGTCTTGGATAGAAATGCTCAGGTTCTTTTACCATCTCAGGCATCAAAACAAGTGTCACTACCTTCAGAGTTTTTCATAGTCTCTACAGCTGAAATTAAAGCAGAATATCAAAAAAGGTAAATACAAGAAATAATTATTGACACAAGTTTTTGTATCTAATGGTTTAGTTGGGTCCCGTTCGTGTTTTTTATTATTAACAATATGTTTTATTATTTTTTTTAACATAATTTATTATTTAAGATATCTGTTACAAAAATATTCAGTTTTTACTTTATAAATATAATAGATAAAGTAAAATAATCTTATATAAGTAAACTTTTATCATAGATAGCAAGTACTCTAAATTTGGTTTTAATATTAAAATAATATTTATTGTAACAATAATGTTTATTGGTTACTTAGTCACAAAAATCCACACATTAAAAATTTAATATACCTAATGATTTGCGTTAACCTAATTACTATATATTTACCCAGCAAGTATGACAGTGTAGAGGTCGTTATTTAAGAGGTTTGGTATAAAAAATTTTATTTAAATTTTGATATGAATTAAAATATTAAATATACTTAAATACTAATACAGAGTACTTTAAAGGTGGTCCCTATGGCATTACCAACAATGATTGTTGTGTGATAACAAAATTGTATAAGAAAATAGTTATGCTTACAGTAGATTTACCAAATTTTCATGTTTAAGATAAGCAGACTATCTGTGTTGTAATAGTTTTTTTTTGTACCAAAAAAATCAAAAAAGAAAACCAATACCTAACACAAATCCAAAATAAAATAAAAAGGCTTAACGAAGAAAAAGTTATTTTTATATATTGTAAAAATTTGGTAGCTACTGCTGAAATTACTCTCAATAAATTGGTTTCGCGCAAAACCATTTTTATTTATGAATTACAGGTAGTGTCGGCATGTGGCAAATGTCCTCTTAATAAATAAGTACTTTTCTTCAAATAAAAAATAATCATAATATACTCAAATTTAAAATTACTTGCTTGCTTTATTTTAGAACAGAAAAATTGGAGAGTGAAATGATTCTGAAAACTAAAAATATGCGTATGAAGGAACAAAATAGATACAAATCAAATTACAAATACTGTTTGATTCGAGTGAAGTTTCCTGACTGCTTAATTTTACAGGTAAGCATTGGACTAGCATTGAAAATAATTTATTTTAATAATTGTCATTGTTATGTTTTGATTTATTTAATAAGGGAACGTTTAGTGTCAATGAGCACTTGTCTGACGTACTGGAATTTGTCAAAGAAAGCGTATTTGATGAAGAGCGGCCGTTCAAGCTGATCCTGTCCAGTGGAAGTACGTTTAGTAATGAACACGAGAATATGACCTTAAGTGAGTTGAACTTGGTGCCAACCACTGTGTTACTGTTCACTAATGATCCGCCTGATAACAATGAGGAACATCCCTATTTAAAAGATGAGCTAATGGCGTTGGTTCAGTAAACTGCGTACACACTAATTGCATTATTTTTTTTTTTCTAATCAATTGTGATAAATTTCAATAACCAATTTAATTTTGTATTGTTTAACTTACTATTATTGGGTACAATCAATGAATATAATTAATTAGTTTTTGATTTTGTTAATAAAATAATATAAATTATTTCATATTTTGTGATAAATATAAAAAATTATGTATTACTTATAACGTAGCATTACATTTCTGTTAATTTGTTTATAGTGCTTCATCTATACCAGTCACATATCCTTCAAACACTGCATAGAATTATTATTGTTGTTTTATTCCTTTTCATTAGGGAAACATATTTCTAATTTTCATATTATATTAAACTTTTGTTTAAAAAATAAGTATTATGTATATTAAAATTTATTTTCAAAATATACTCGGCAATTATTAAAACATATTGTAATATTATGTATTATTATGGTAAAATAAATTAACAATTCATAATAGATTTCGATTTTTTTGACTTCAAATAATTGTTGTACGGGTATGAGAAATATAAAAAAAAAATATCTATTCATTATTATTAAATTGTACAAGAACTGAAATTTGTACTGGCAATATTATTAAAATTAACTTTTATTATTAGATACCATTAAAAGTGGCAGATCTAGGATCTTAGTTTTTTTTGAGGAGGGGGCCAAAATGTTCTAAAACCATAAAAAATAGAAATTTATAAAAAAAAACACCCATTGGTTATTAGTAGAGCAATAACTCGTGCATTTGCTTATTTTATCTGGTTACTTTATTGTAAGATTATTAAGTACATAATACATTTCACAGTGTTTATAATCAAATACTCAAAGTTTTTAGTGCATATTTTTATATATTTTGACATTTTTAGTGCATATTTTGATAGTTTATCAAAAATCAAGCACTTTGATAAATATTTTTCATGAATCAGGGTCAACAATATTATATTATACTACAGTATAATTTTGAATGAAGAATGAGATCAGTATTGGTTGTATTGTTTTCTTTTTATACATATAGGTACATATAGAAAATTAAATAAATAAAAAAATGTTATATGAGAGCGTTTTTTTTTATGGCATATTTAATTATATATTTGATAATTTTTTAGTGGATAAAAGTCCTTGTTTTAATTATTATTTTATTAATATAAAGGAATTTTATATTATTAATTACAATGTATAATAATTGTATATACTTATAAGTTATAAATATAAAAGTATTAGTTAAGTCACTCAAGTTGCATGTCACATATTAGCATTTAATTATACAGCAAAGCTAATGGGCTATGGGGTGGAGTGGCTGCCTTCTCTTAAATCTGCCACTGAGCACTGGCTAAGTGAGATATTTTTACAATAATCAACAAAAAATTGTTCTGCAATGCATGGGAATTTTTAAAATTGAAAATTTTCCATACTCATAACTCACATAACACTTAAAATATTGTAAAAAAATTTAACTTATAACACAGATTTATTAATCACAAGACTGGTTTTCCTGAACATAAACATGGTTTCGTCAGGTAAGAAACAAAAAATATGCTAGACATCATCTTATCTATTAAAATTTTTATTTTTGGTCCTCACTCTTCAAGCACATTTACAATAAATCTAAGTATTAAATATAAAAGTATAATTGACAATTGTTAGTGTTACATCATAAATTAAAAATAAATACTATACATTTTTCAAGGATCTTTCAGTATGTTGGTGAAATCTTTTCTTATTAATTCTGCTTGTTGTACACAGTCGTTGTATTTAGTCTGACATTTGTCTATTAACATTGTTATCCTCTCTGATAATTGATCAAACCGTTGTTTATTAAACTTTCCTTGATTGAACAATACTTCATTAGTTTCTTCCAAACTAGCAATTTGAACATCAAGTCTGCGCAAAGACTCTTCTAACTCTATTATTTCCATGGAATCGTCATCAATGTTATATTTTCTAAAAATTAACAATAATTTTTCTTAAGATATTATATCAAATGTGACCAAACTTAATAATTAACAACTAATAAAACATAAAATAATATACTTTGCTTCTTCCTCATTTAATGTATTTTTTTTGGAAAATAGATCAGATAGATTTTCTTCTTCGATAATTTGTTCAAAATGTTTGCTCATCAGAGTATTGATCTGTGTTTTTAATGTAGACAACAAATTTGAAACATTCTTTTTACTTTTTAAAAATGATATATCACCCATTATGTTTTTAAACTCTTCTGGACTAAAATGAAAATACTTAATAGTTAAGTCCACAAATACTCATAATACCAGTATGTGTATAATATCATTTTATAGAATTATATTTAATTTACCTAACGCAATCGCTAATTTCTTCAAATGTTTTGTTGATAGCTTTGAGAAATTTTGTATACCTGGGTGGATCCATTGACGCTATTTCCTTAAACGCCATACTTATATTCATGTGATCAGAAAACGGGTGAATGTTGGATTCTTGTACTTCATTTTGTGGTTCGTCGATGGTCATTGGTTGGTTTACAGCTTTATCATCCATTTTGATATCTGATGACAAATAATTATATTGTGTTAATTACAATAATAACAGTATTTGTGCAATGTATTTTTTGATAAAAATAATCGTGTCACTTGCACAAAAGTATGATGCACAAGTTTTGAAAAATAAACAAAATATTGTCTTTCTAGTCACAGGTAGATAAACAGTAAACTATACGTCGACCATAGAGATTTGTAAAAATGGTGAAGTACACAGTTGAACAATTTGAAAAGTAATGATTGATTGTTAGTCGACCTAAACAATTAGGATTTGGGGTTCAACTAATTGTTATAAATCAATTGTCACGGGTAGACATTTGTATCAGACTTCAATTTGTTAATTTTTAAATTTATTTTAAGTTTCAGACAAAATTAAAATCATTCCCTATTACGGAAAACAAACGAAGATCAAACCTGGTGGGAAATATATATTAGATTTTAAATTAACTTCAATGGTACAACTCGCAACAGTCACCAGAACTCAAGACAACACACGTTACGTCTTACTTCACTTACTTAACAGCCACAACTTTCGGAAGTAACACGTATAAATTTGTAAGGTAAGTAGTTGGTAAGTACAAAACAAAAAAAACCATCCAACAACTATCACAAGTAACAACAACAACGATTACGAAAAACGTTAGAAATTTCGAATTTTGAATAGTTAATCGTTATCACAAATAGACATGCGCAATGTTACCGCGGAATCAGCTCATACAGCCGCAATACAGCTACCTGCAGTGATGAGTTATCATAATGACTTGTTATTGGATCACTATCTTTTGTTCCACTATTTTTTTTTCCCCGAGTCAACCTGTTCCAATGATATTAGTTTCCGAATTTTACCATTATTCCTATTAACATTATTTTGTTTCAATGCATGTTTGTCGAAAGAAATTTGTTCCGATGGAAATTTTTTCCATAAATATTTCTTCCTATTATATCTTTTCACATAAACCGATTTGTTCCAATAAACGTTTGTTTTTTTTTTTTTAACATTTTTTTTTTTTTTTTGTTCCATAGTTTATTTGTTTCACAGGATTTATTATACACAACATTTGGGACAAATGTTCATTCGCACATAATGGTCTTGGAGTGAAGATTAATCAAAAAATAAATGCACAGAAAAATATTTGAATTGCATTTTTGCCTTTTGGTTTATGCGTAGGCCTTATAAAAAGACTTAAATCCCTAACCTCTACTTATTAAATTATTAAAACACTTACGCCTGCGAGCGCCCGTGTCTCCGTCCTAATTTTTTTTCATTTACTAAACTTAAGTTAAATTTATATACTTTTTAATTCTTTAAGCCAACCGTGCAGGGGAAATCTCTACAAATAATCATTACGTATTTACCTAATTAAAAATTAATTATATTGTTTAATTTTTTGCGCGTAAGAATTTGGAGATTATAGACTGCAGTCTCAATTTATTTCTTTTATCTAAATAATTTTTTTTTTATTCTTTAAAATGAATATGCCTGCGGATACCCATGTCCCTCTCTAAATTGTTTTTTTTTTTTTACTCGTGCTAATTTTTTTTATACATTTTTTAATTTTTGACATATTATTACTGGGAACTCTTACAAAGTATTGTTCTGTGGCTGAATAATCTAATTCTTAAAATACATTTTCCTGTGGGTGTTTGTATTTTCTTTTCAATTTTTTATCTTTCTTTGAACTTAACTATTTTAGTTTTTTTTCAATTTTTCACATTATCAACATCTTAAATTATGTGATAATATTATTAAATTTACAAATACTATTTGTAAATGTATCGTATGTATAATAGTAGATGCATATGTACTTAACCATTATAATTTTTATTAGGTATAAGCTTTTAGTGAATATTAAAATGAAGTAATTTCTGAAGTAGTAAATATATTAAAAGTTAATATAAAAAATTTATTTAAAAGGATAAAAATAAACATCATTAAAATGATATTTTTTGACAAGCTTTTGACTATGCGAAATTTTTGATTATTTTATCGAATATTGAATTATATATTATATTGAATTTTATTCAATTATTTTAATGATGAATGATTTAATTTATCATAGTTTAATTGTAGTGTCAATTTAATTATTGTCAAAGCAATCGACCTAAATGTTTGCGCCTACACATTGAATTTTACTGTTAAAAGACATCTTGAAAGTCGTATTTTAAAAACTATAAAATTTTAACAGGCCGTTCAATAAAAAATAATGTCATTTTCATAGTTTAACAAAACGTATAGAAAATACAAAATTAACGTTTGGAACTCAGTATTTCTTACCATCACTTAGCAGTTGAAAACAATTAACATGTTATATTACTATTTATTACCATAATGGCCAACAAGAAATATTTAATTCAGGTATTCCGTCTTCAGCAAATCAATATACGCACGCGTATTATCAGACGCGGAGAATAATTGCACAGAATACATGTGATGATTTTGATAAAACGTTTTGTAGACTTTGATTTAACTATAAGTCATTTGTAAATCTGTTTTCAAAAAACAAAAAGATCTAAAATGTTGTGCCCGAGACAATTGTTTCCCTTGTCCTCCTCCCGCCTAAAACTCACCATTGGTCAGGACTTTTTATTGGTCGTAAAGTTTTAACTTAATAAATTATATTTCATCTGCACTCAACAGTGGATTACGGTTCGTCTTCATTCAATATTGAATATGTCCATGCTCTATAGCCGGCATTCGATAATTTGACAGAAAAACGTAAAAAAGTAAAATGACGATGAACTTAATGACTAAGACTAAGTAAACGAGTAATGACTATTGACGATTCGTAATTTCAAATGCCGCGGGTAATCCGTGCTTTGATAAGAGAGGGTTCAACCAGTATAAGCAATATAACAACATAGACGTTTTACGCACCAATGTATGGCCGGAGAGCACTGTGCACGACAACATAACCAACAATCTGTCGACGTTCTACCGTCTCTCCGATTTTTCCGTCTTTTATCTGGAAAAGGGATTCACACTTCGGTTTCGAGTTCGACACCTTTCGCTGTTTTGTCTTTCGTTCCCTTTTACATTTTGTTTTTCTTCGACGACGTTTCACCAAAGGTAAGTCTTGTACTGTTGTATCCATCTGCGATCTAGTCACTTGCCGTCCGATCTTACATAAATGTTGTCGCCCCGACGAGCATGTGTGCGTCGTGACTGCATGTGACGTGACGTGCAGCGAATATGTATATATTTGTGATTGAACTTAAGTTTACACTTGTGTTTTTTCGCAGCTAAATATGGCAGAGACTCGCGGTAATTTCCGCGGTGGATTCGGCAGAGGAGGGTCTCGTGGCAGAGGACGTGGACGCGGTCGCGGCCGTGGCAGAGGCAAGGAAGCTGAAAAGGAATGGGTGCCAGTCACCAAGCTCGGTCGTTTGGTAAAAGATGGAAAAATCTCCTCGTTGGAAGAGATCTACTTGTTCTCGTTGCCGATCAAGGTGAGTTTGGTCGTTATCCACGGCTGCCTTACCTCAATGGGCCCAATGTTGTCGGTGGCATGTGCCCTGGCATAGAAGAACGCTAACATTATTAATTTTGTTTGTTTATTAGGAATTTGAAATTATTGACTTCTTCATTGGTTCTTCACTTAACGATGAAGTATTGAAAATCATGCCCGTCCAGAAACAGACACGTGCTGGTCAGCGTACCAGGTTTAAGGCTTTTGTCGGTATGTATGCTTCATATCTGATAATAGTAGTAATAGTGTGTTGATAACTCTTGGATGGGACGAGTTAAGATTTACTTTTTGTTGAGAAAATTCAACTATAACAAAGTTTGTAAAGCTTAAGACTTTATTATAAACCTTTTTTCAGCTTCTTGTAAATTGTTTTATTCGTAGCTAAATGTATTCTTTGGATTTTGTTTATTTTTTTTTTGTTTATACATTTATTTGTATTTTCTACTGACTGACAGTTAACCATTAAATGATAACAGTTAGTCGATTTAGAATCGTAGAGAATATCTAGTCATCTTATAAATGTGGTGATTAATATTTGTATGGAATAATAAAAATCTATCTAAATGTCAATAACACTTTAATGTTGATATGTTATAGCTATTGGTGACTCCAATGGACACATTGGATTAGGTGTTAAGTGCTCTAAAGAAGTAGCAACAGCCATTCGAGGTGCTATCATTTTAGCCAAATTGTCAGTAGTTCCTGTACGACGAGGCTACTGGGGAAACAAAATTGGAAAACCACACACAGTACCCTGCAAAGTATGATTACATTTAAATATTTTGACTTAGTTCAAGAATTTGTTGAATTTTGTTACCACTGTTATTTTTCCTATCCAGGTTACAGGAAAGTGTGGATCAGTTGCTGTACGTTTGATTCCAGCTCCAAGAGGAACTGGAATCGTCAGTGCCCCCGTTCCAAAAAAATTGTTGACAATGGCTGGAATTGAAGATTGTTACACATCTGCCCGTGGTTCCACTGGTACGCTTGGCAATTTTGGTAAGTCAGAAAGGTAAAATATTATTTTTTTTATAGTATTCGAGAATTATTTGTTTTGTTATTACAGCCAAGGCTACATATGCTGCAATTGCTAAAACATACGCTTATTTGACACCCGATTTGTGGAAGGATGTACCACTCAAGAAGACCCCATACTCAGAGTTTGCTGACCATCTTTCCAAATGTCACAAAGTCGCCCAGAACGTCAGGGGAGATGTTTAATTTTATGTTAATGACATGATTTACATTGTTTTGTATCAAATAAAATGATGGAAAACCTATTTATGTAAAATTTATTTCTAAAGGTTTTAAACTCCTTAATCCACAATATTACTAAAAATCTATGAGTTGGCATAATTTTTTTTTAAAGTACACTGTATAATATAAAATATATATTTTGTTACAAAAGGATTTATCAGTTATTATATTCCAGCCCACAAGAAAATATGATTATTTTACTTATGTAAACTGAAGGCAGTGACTGTAGTGTCCCCAATGTTATATTTGGGTTAGAATTTTCAAAATTCTTAGTAGATGCCTATGCTGATAGCCATCTGTATACCAAATTTCAACCTGTTTGGTCAAATGTTTTAAACTTAGCATTGATAATTATGTTAATGTTTTGTCTATAAAGGACTTAAAATAACGTGAAAAAATATATATATATTTAATACATTAATAGTACATAGGAACAATTGTAATGAATATTAAGAATAGGATTTTTCATATAATGTAATAGAGCAAAGGTATTCAAACTGTGTGTCGTGGGAATTGGTGGTCGCATCAAAGAAATGGAAATTATTAATATATATATTTATAATCGTAGCGATTTTGGAATTCAATATTCTACATTTTTTTTTTGTATACATCTTGGATAAATAAATTTACATACATATAACCATTATTTTTTTTGTCATTTATAATTTTGGTGTCTAAAAGAAGACACAAACGAGCTATGACATGAAAAAGTTTAAATACCTCTGTAATAGAAGATAAAGTTCTTTAATGCTTAACTCTTTTACCATTGCATTAAAATATGAGTATATTTAGCCGTATTACATTCACTCTATAAAAAATACTTTTTTTTTTGAATATTTCCATTCTGTATGATATAATTACGAAGAAAGCTTACTGCAAACCTTTAGTGGTATTATCTGTTGTCATTAATACCTATTACATTAATAGTCACAAGGTTAAAACATTTAATTTGAAATGGTATTTTTTTTAACAAGATGAAAGGGTATTGAGACAGGATAGTCAATGGGTAAAATGTTTACCAATAATTGACATGCCTGAATATCATTAAAACTGAATTGCAGTTAATACATTTTTAGAAAACTAAAATTATAATGTCAAATAAAATTTTCAAGTATTTTTCATTATTAAAGTGGACAATAATTTTATGAGCATTTTAAAATTCCAAATTTAAACTAATATTACTGTTTTAGTTAGAAATAATTTATATGCTGAAAAATTATTAATTATTTTTATACAATGTTCAGCATTTAAAACAGTAAACATTTGATTATATTTAAGCCTAAAAATGTTTGACTAAATGTAAATTTATAGGACAATATTTCTATTATAATTTACAAGTGTAAACCAATGTGTTACATTTAAACAACATAATTCGTAAGCATAGCACCTAAATTCCTTATTTTAGTTAGTGCTTGAATTGGGAAAAATTAGAAGGATGCAAAAGTGTAAAAAAAAATATATGTATCTGATTAGTTAAATATCATTGATTAGAATATATTTAGAAGGGGTATGCGTAATTATTTTCTAAAAAGGATTCTATTCCCCGTCAATTCAAACACCGATTTTAGTGCAAAAAACAGCAATTTTCAGGAACACAATTTAATAGCTATGAATATTATTGTAATAGATGTTTAAATTAGAATAAAAACATTACAGTACATGATTTTTCACAATAAATTAATAGGATAACGAAGACTTAGATATTCACCAACTATTTAATAATACGCCAGACATTATTATTCTTATAGTAATGGATTAAAATTAATAATTTTAAGGACATCTAAAATATACTGTTAAGATAGGATTTAATAGTATATTCTATTTGTGATAATACCAAAACAAATATATTGGATAAAAATGTTGTAAGCTTTATAATGTTATCAAGTGTTTGGTTGGAGACAAATACATTTGCTAAAATCCTAATATTTCTGTCTATCATTTTAGTATTGTAAATAAGTTATAACTTATAAGCAATGATCAACTAATTATAAATGAATGAATAATGAAAAATAGTAACAAGTGGCTTGAATAAGAAGCCGATTGTTGTGTAGTTCTTTGGCCAACACTTTGATATAAATGTGATGAATTGTATATATTATTTAATGAAGTATTTTGAATTAAAATCAAGTACAATCTTTATTACAAATAACATAATTTTTGTGTAGTATCGGTTGTATAATTTTTAAACAAGTATTTTTACAATAAAACAGTTCTAAAATTAGTTTATTTGGTTTAGACATATCCATTGTGTCTCTAGAAAAAAAACAAAAATAATGAAAAACAATAATAAGTTATAAAAACTAATTATTTCCTTCCAAATTATCCAAATTATATTATATTATAATATTCCAAATTATTTTCCAAAAGAAAAAAAAACATAATAATTAGGTTGAACAAACTTAATATAAAAAATAATTATAAATCAATGATAATAATTTCCCCCAAAAATAATATAGAGAACAACAATAATAATAATTGACCCTTATATTTAAACATCATGTTAAAAATTAAAACTAAGAAAAAAATAATTATCCTGATAAAATTTAAACATACTCTATTGTAATGTTCAAATCGCGTCAAAAAATGATACAAAATAATTCTGCTGGCAATACAACAGATACTTAACAAATAAAAAAAAAATTATTAATAATTAAGTTACAATCATAAAAATAACCAAATGCATAGAAAATAGGAAAAAAAACTGATTAAAAACTAATTAAGTCCAGGCATGTAATTGGTTGTATTACCTCAGAAAACATTTTGATTTTAATTTAGTATTTTGTATAGTATAACATCATACCACAATCAAACACATGAACTCAATTGATATTTGATGTCCAAGTCAGTTATTCGAAACAATATATCTGAAACATTTATAAAAATTGTAATAATGTAGGAAATCAATTATTATTATAATTTAACATTTGATTTTATAATAATAATATATGTTCGACCAATTTATAAGTAATCATTGATTGCTAATTAAAAAAAACTAATTCTTTTTTATTGTTAAACATCAATATTATATTTTAAATAAAAACACATGAATACAAAAATTATGAATTAATATTTCAATACTGAATTTTGATTTTTCACCATTTACTTGGGCTACTATAACTTGCCAAAAATACAATAATAAATATTTCATTTGTTTAAATTTAATGGCAATAACAATAATGTTATATTACCTACATTAAAAATATATTTTGGTTAGTCATTGGTCATTGGTATTTAAATATATATTTAGATGAATATTTAAGTTATAGCAAAATTGTTGATTTCTTCAGGTTATCACATAAGCATGTGTACCTAAATGTATAAGACGCAAATAAATATTATATTCTTCCAAAAGATTTCTCAATAAAGACGACTAAATAGTCTTCACATATGAGAATACTGTTATATTAAGTTTTACTAAGGTTATCTTATTAAATTTAATATAATTCATAAAATTAGTTTATCAAGTGTTATTATGTTTAAAAGTTCATCAGTGTTCAACATACAATTTATACCATTGAAAGCTAATTGTGCTTGTTAATAGAAGTTTCATGTAGTGTAAAAAACTTAATAATTAAAGATTTTTGTTTAATTATAAATAGGTGTACAATCTATTAAGCATTATGATCAAAAAATAAATAAAATAATTTTACAAAATGAATTTCAATAATATAATTACCTTACATAATAATATTATTAACTTATAATTTCTAATAAACGGTGATTAAAAATAAAAATAAATACTAAACAAAATATACTTTGATCCAAATATTTAAATGTAAGCAAACAAATAACTAAAGTATGGAAAATGTATAGCAGTAATAATAATGTTTATAAGATAAACTTAATTTATTTGATATTATATTATAAAGACCAGAATAATATTAATGAAAAAAAAAAATATACATAAATTAAATAAATTGAACATCTTAGTTTAACAATTAATTATTAAAAGTTGAGGAAAAAGAGTAAACACGTTTATATATATAAGCGCAAAAAAAACTATGTATAAAGTTCCAGAAAAAAAACGTATTGGGAGAAAAAGTGCCATCAACGCAAGCAAATAACAGGATAGCAGAAAAAACGGTTAACTCTACCATATATCACCAGTCTCCTCCATTATGGATATGGGGCAGTTGGAAGCTGAGTGTCCCATATTGTCACAATAAGTGCAAAACTCATGACTGAAGACCGAAAAAAAAAACATAACGAAAATAAAAGTATTAAATAATATGTAATAGAAAGAAACAATATAATTCAGTTTGTTGTAAACAATAAATAAATAATCTACTATATGACCACTACAAACAAACAGATTTTGAAGACAATATGAGCACAATCATTTAGTTGCTAAGATAATTTTTAATATCTAGGACATAAATAATATTTATTTGGGTGTTCAAAACCTTTAGTATTTTTTAGTATTCAGGGTTCAGTGAAAATTGTTACTCAATATTTTATTAAAAACATTTTAAAATATATTGAGTTAAAATAATGTATTATTACTTGGATATAGAATCATTAACAATATCCACTGAATGTTTAATGAACTAAATTCTTGAACTTTAAAATTTGTAGTTAAAACATTAACAGCAAATTATTTTTAATTTTTGGAAGGTATGAATAAAATTCTCTTTTTAAATTGCTTAGACTTTTAATATCCAAAAAGTATTTCCTCAGAAATTATTGATTATTTAATGACTATCTCACAATTTAAACTTAGTAAAGACAAATCCAGCATTATTCAAATTCATAGTTTGATAAGAAAAAAAAATTTTATTAAAAATAATATTTATAAGCTTAAGATGACACAGTACCCGTATAATATTTCAATTTTACAAACATAGCAAGTTTAATTTTGTGAAGTTAGCTTTAATATTTTAGTGAATTGACCTATCAAACTCTAAAGATAGAACATTATCTGTGTTTTTACTTGGTTTTTTTTTTACAATTTTTAATTGTTATATATTTGTGCAAAGGTATTTAAACTGTGCATAGTGACTTCCAGGGGCATTGGGAGCTACATCAAAGAACCGGAAATCAAAATTAATATACTATAATTTATCATATCAATATATAAATGATTTATAATCATTACAGCGATTTTGGAATTCTACATTGTACATTTTTTGTCATTTACAATTTGGGTGCCTTCAAAATATTGTAAAGATAGAAAGGAGCTGTGGGATGAAAAGGTTTGAATACTTCTGTAGTAGTGTATTACATACACATAACTTGCTTAAAGATAAACATATTGTAATATGCTTGCTAGTAATTTGATAATTAATTAATTTCTCTTAAATTAAACTAATTAAACCAAAATTTATAAAAAGTATAATAGGTCCCTTTTCCCAAAACTAAACCAGTCATAATCACGGAAGTATCGACATTAGTTTCTTAAGTCAGTTTTTATGTAATTACAAAATGGAAAGCATTATGTATTAACATCATTTTAATAAAAATTATAATTTAAAGTGATTTATTGATTTTTGAAAATCGTCATATCTA
This sequence comes from Pentalonia nigronervosa, assembly GCA_014851325.1. NCBI lineage: Eukaryota > Metazoa > Arthropoda > Insecta > Hemiptera > Aphididae > Pentalonia > Pentalonia nigronervosa. The sequence continues at coordinate 37,411 of JACXSJ010001595.1, forward strand.
CCAAACCCTATATTATAAATTTAAGAGATATTTAAATTTAGATTTCTAATTTTGTTTTGGAAAATATTTATAAAAACATACTAGTTATTACTTTAGAAATTAAAATTACAAAAATGTAACAATTTATCATATATTTAACTAAATGAGGATGTATATTTTGCGCATTACATATTTAAAGAATGATTATTTTTATGAATTGGTTTACTATTCTTTTAATAGCTATTTTAATAAAAAAAGTTTAAACATTAAGATTATTTTGTTATGGTTTAAATTATTTAGTATTAATGCATATTTAATAAAAATGTAATATTATTTAGAGCTCTTATTGGAATTTAATAAAATACATTTGGATTTAATGTTTTTATTATGATAGCAATAACTATAATAGTATCAGTATGAAAAAAAAATAATGGACATAGTACTCCACCATTTGTTAATTTTACTTTACTGTAAAAAAAAAAAAAACAATTTTAAACAGGATGTACAGTTGTTGCTAAATACATTGACACAGTGGCAGCGCAATGATGGAAAACCATGGGTTCTTTGTATTTGGATGTTATTACCAAATATATCAACAAATTAACAATTGTCACAAAATATTTTAAAACTGATATTAAATTTCAAATATTTAAAAACTTTTTTAAAACAAAAAGTAGACATTTTTATACACTAATAATAAACAATTTGGTAAGGCAACTAAGGCACATCGTGCGGTAAGAACATACCATGACTAGTTTGAAATACATCTACTAAAAAGCGCTACTGTTGCCATGTCAATCTATCTGATAATGACTGTACTAAAAGTTAGGTTTTGCAATATATTTAACACAGGAAAACATTAAAAATCATTCTGAACTTTTATTTTCATTACAGACTATATATATATATACATGGCGGAATGGATAATTTTGGACTGACATATATTTTTTGCTCTAATATTTGTAAGCAAACCAATTTAAAAGTGAAATAAAGTTTGTTATATTAAACAATATTAAAGTATAAATATAATAAAAGGTCTGATATATTTACTAATAATTTTGTATTTACTGTTATAGTGTGATTAACAGTAAAAAATTAAAAAATCCTTAAAAAACGTTCAAATAATTCATATTTTTGATAGTAAATACAATATTAATCAAATATTATTTCAAATACATAAATTTATATAATAACTACTACTACTACTACTACTACTACTATTTCAAAATACATTAGTAAATGTCATTACTAAGACTCGGATTTTAATACATTAGCATATTTTTCCTACAATGCTAGACAGGATACTTCCCTAGATTTAAATACTAAAAAAATGTATTTTATTTTTATTTTTCAAGAAATATAGAATAACGAGAACATTGATTTAGTTTTAAATATTAAAATTCATTTGTGTAAAAATCGTTTTTTCTTTCAATATCTCCAGGTCAAATTATCTTTTATATTATAATTATAAACTGAGTTTGCAATAAGACAAGTCTTGACTACCTTAATAATTACGAAATAATATCAACTACCAATTTTTATCAATGTTTAAATTAATTTTCGAGACTTTTAAGACATTAAAATCCAGTCCCTAGTCATTACAATAAAAAAGGAATAAATATTCAATTAAATTCTTAGTTATTATCATTAACAATGGATACATGTCCCAAACAAACACAATACATGCATATATTATAGGTATGATCAAATATAAAATTTGCAATTATTTGTGGTACAATAATATAAAAAAGTAAAAATCTTACTCAATTTGTGCACATTTTAAAGTTATGTATTCACACCTTTCAAATGAGTAATGTCTGTTAGTCTTAACTACCAAAATTATAATACTATTAAAATTCTTTCTAGTAAATTAATATATGAATTGTCAATGATTTTAATAATTTGTACATGACAAGATATACTAAAAGAACTACTTATTTAAAATTTGAGCATAGTTAATTTTAATCTAATTATTTTAAAAAAATGGATAGTAATACCTGTCTAAGGTGCTATCAGACAATTCATCATCATCCCATTCATCCCTATCACCTCTATTTCTACCAATTACATCGTCTAAACGTATTGAATTAAATAATGTTTCATCCAGGGCAATATTCAATTCAGCGCTATGTGGATCTTGTTCATCCCATAATAAACCAAATGTTTGATGCCCAGACCGATTTCTATGGTTTCTTCTCCTCGTATTATTTCTTCTATGACTTCTATTAACCTCTGGTGCTAATTATTAAATATTTTTATGTTATCACACAAAAAATATTACTTATTTATGAATTTTCTTAACTACAAAATATATTACCTCTATTATTACTGCGTTCAACTTTTAAAGTTTCACGCCTTGTTTTTATTTCATCTGGTAAACAGTCAGATAATTTGTCTAAATAGGTATCTAAAGTTAGACAGTATGATTTATTTTTTACATATACTCGGCATGTTGGACAGTGATTAACTCGTCGGGTCCATGACTCAATGCATTCATGACAAAATGTATGAGAGCAATTTAACACAGTTGGCTACAAAAAAAAAAAATCCATTAATTAAATCTACTATTAATAAAGAATTAAGATTATTAAGAGAACACCTTGCCCACATGTGATTATTCTAAGTTTAACTATTGCATAATATAGCAAATAGTATTTCAAGAATAATACATTTTACTGTTATTCACTATAATACAAAAATAACAGAGTAAAATGGATTCTTCAAAATGTACAATTTGCGATTATATGCATTAGTTATACCAAAATTAAATAGCATTGAACATAGTCAACGCCAATGTAATCATTAATCACTCATTATCTTAACATGGATTTAACACATATTGTGAGATGGGGTCTTCTGTCATGATACGTCACTAGTGAATCAAATCCAAATTAAAATAATGAGCAATCAATTATTGTATTGGTATTGCCTATCTAGTCTTATTTAGTTTAAGGTAGGACGGAGTCAACAAATGGGGACATGATGTACTTTTAAGTTTTACATTATAATAATCATACTGGAATAAATAATAATAAACAAATTTAAAAATGTTAATTGAAAAATATTGAAAATTCAAGTAAAAAAAATAAAAAATTTAATCGACCGTTGTCTATTTTACCTTGACGAACATTTCGTAACATATATTGCATTGTAGATCACTTTCAAGGCATTGCTCTATTTGAAGTTCAATCAAAGAGAAATTTTCCCCTTCATTCTTAATACGCAGCTGTTGACGAAGTGATATTACCAAATTTTCAGCTTCATTTAACTTTTTTACAGTTTCTAAAAGTACACTATCGGGTGTTCCTTCTCTTGTTTCTCCAGTATTATTATCTGTAAGCAATTTTTTTAAATTATTTAATAAAATGTTCATATAGGAAAAAAACAGTATGATTACTTTTTAAGCTCCATTTATCTAGGGATGCACTTTCATTAGCTTCTAATGACCTAAAATTAATGTAATTTATTAATAAAAACAAAAATTGGTTAGAATAAAAAAACTATATCGTACTTCTTTGTAGAATGGGAAAGAACTTGATTGTTTTGTTTTGGTTTTAAAGCACTACTACTTGGTGAAGCTGTCATTGGAGTAGATTCTCTTCTTGCTGCCAAATTAATGTTGGTATCATATTCATCTGAAGATTCTGCTATAAAAACAAATATAAAACTACAGAATAACCAATTGAAAAAATCCTACATAAATTAATGTGTAATTCCAGTTTATAAAAATATACTATAACAGTCATTGAACTACAGGTATATCAGTATTATACCAAAGGGTTCAAACATTTTGTTAGCTTCTTAAAACAGCTTATCTTCTGATAAGTTTCAATGGTGAGTTCCAATTATTGTCAGTAGGTAAACTAGTTAGAAGTTATAATAACGGCACAGAGCATGTTCAGCAAATTTTTAACCTACATATGTTAATATAGTTATATTTATATAAATATAGGCACAAATGTTAACATTTTAATTGCAAACTTTGTAATGAAGTTTAATAAATGCAAGTACAAAACTAACTTGTAAGACCATACTCTTAAGTTATTGAATAACAATTATTTTAAGTTTAGAAGAAAAGAAAATTAATACTAGATGTTTAATATATTTTTATCAATCTAGTTCTTCTATATGTGAGACAGCCAATAATCAAGGGAGATGAAGACAAAATAGCAATCTTTGAAAGAAGAATATACGGACCAAAAAAAAAAAAAAATATATCACACAACAATATGAAGAAGTAATATAGAATTATTTCAGCTATACTAAGAGTTAGACACAATAGTAGCATTGCAATATTGTAGGTATTTAAATTAATCTATCTATTTATTTTTATTTTCATTGTTGTCTTTTTAATCTCAAGGGGCTCATTAAAATTGAGTGTAATTTGCAATTTATTTTTTGATGCTATTTTTGGCTAACTGATTTGTTGATGAAATTTTATATTGATTTTAATGCATGCAGTTGGAAACATACTATTCAGCTGAAGAAATAAAACAGTGATGGTGTTATGGGCTTTGATCTAAACAATATATGGAATAGAGCGCCTCTCACCTATGTTATATTATAACCAAGTCAAGAATATTAGTTATGTTACGGGAACAAAAATTCCTAGAAACTATACTATTGTAATGTGAGTGATTGCTGAAATAACAACTAGCTAATCAATATTAACAATCACGGACAGTCATTTACATGTTACGAAAATATCATAAGCTATAAAACATCTATAGATGTTGAGTCCTGATCAGCTTTATATCATTCATACTCACACACGACTTGTATAATTTATTAATTACTCATATTTTACTTATAATAAACAAACATGTTAATGTTGAAATTATCTTTGAGGTTTGTTTAAAAACTACAATCACCTGGATCTCTAGTAGAAAATATGCAATAATGGATTGAAAGGCTTAAAGGGTATACAATTGGGTACCGCAGAAAAATAACTTCAAATGAAATTTTACAAAATTATAAAAAGATGGGTAAATGGATCTAAAACTATAATTTTTTCTTTACATATATTATTGATATTGTACCTATTACAAATTCATGACTAAAAAGTAAAAATATTATTATATTTTTATTCAAAAAAATTCACAATTTGTTTGTTTAGACCGACATTGAAATCTCATAAACATCTGTTAGGTACACATGTTTTATACACGTCATTTTTATTAAAGAATTATTTATTAGGTGATTCACAAAATTAATATAGCAGCAAAGCCAAATTATAATTAAATAAAATAAAATAATGATTTTTGTATGCAATTCCAGTTTCAATTTAAGGAAAGGGTTCATCTCAGCTGTATGTCGTGTAAAACACTACCATATTATATCATTATTTGTTGTCCAAAAAATTTTCAAAATTTATGGTCAGAATTTGTGGTGAAGAAAAAAATGTGTTAGATTATTATTATTATTATTGTTGTTAGTGCCAGTGACCATACATGAATCTATGAATAAAAGTGAGCAAATATTATAAACACATTCGTCGGATTTTTATCTCGAGCAAAAGAGAGGAGAAACACGCTATGTTCACAACAGGTATACATGAGCCAGGAAAGAACAGGCGCGAGGCGGATCACTTACCCAGAACCAGGGACGGGCTATCGGAGCGGACAGATCCGAGATCGTGTGAGTTCCAGCAACGGTGACCGAATCGGCATGACCCCCTAATATAATACAAACACAGCGAAGAAGACATGTCGGACGTGTAATAGTCGTAGGCTGCTGCTGCTACTGTTGTTATTCTTATCTGCAAATCCGCGTAACGTAGCTGTCAAATTTTGCAGCGTAGTGTAGTCTTCCTACAATGGTATCTCGTGTAACTGCTACTGCTGCTGAAACAAAATCAAGAGCGGTCAGAAACCTACGACAAAATCGTATTGAGAAACGTGCGCGCAAAAGCAAAATACGTCCAAATGTGTTAAGAAACACAAGTCGGTCGAAAAAGACTTGACCGTGTTACTGTTATGATAGGGGGGAGGGTTGTCGTGAGGCAGACAGACAATGATTAGTACTTACAACCGTGTCGGCGAGGAGAAAACGCAAATTAAGAAGTCGACGAGACGCAGAAAAACGAACGGCGTGCGGCGGTTTGCTTTGAAATAGATATGCGACCACGTGAGATGACAGACGTAGGAGAGACGAGCGACCAACCAGCGCAGAAAAACATCGACTGATTAGTGAAGGTGAACAGAGATAGGCGAACGAACAACAAACGGTGGCCGGTGGCGACGGTTGAGCGGTCGCGATTTTCGAAAATACGGAGTGCAGACTGGTCGTTCCCTCTCTCGGTTCACCGCAGCACTACGGTAATGCGCGTCTGACGATTAAAACGATGACAGCCGATAAAGCGTAAGCCGTGGGTAGCGGAGGCCTGGACGTCAGGTCGTCGGAATGTTGGTCCAGCTGTTGAAATCTGTTTCGCGGTATCAGTGTAACCACTACAAAAATATCAGACACGAACGCTGTGTGCTGTAATCTATGCAACTGTGCCCGAGATAACCGCACGGCTTCAAGAACTTCTTTGCAGGAAAAATTTTTTTGTATGATCCATATCCTTATCACATCCAAATCCGCCATGGTTGTGACGCATCTTATCATTTATCACGGAAAAAAATGGACGCCTCGCTACCACACATAATATATACAAGGATAAGACATCTTTATACCTAATACCACAGAACAACACTAATACACAGGATATAATGCGCTCTTAGAGAATATATGTTACCACACTATTTAGTTACTTGTGGTTGTACAAGTGGTTTATAGTGACACCATATTTCTATCCATGTTATCTATTGATATGGTATCATTTTTAATATTAAAAAAGTTTATAAAATATACATTATACAGTTTTACTATTTATTTAAAAAAAATTAATTAATTTTTACATTATAAACTGTGGTGTAATCACTTATCAAAATTGACCATTAAGGGTACAATAACGGTAACTAAATGTAATCATTGGAGTAACAAATTCTCTTCAGACACACGTCCTACCAACTTATGTCCTATCCATTTATAGATTATCTCTGCTTACTACACCAAGATCTATAGATTTTATCTATATTATTTATGTTTGCCTGGCTACGGCTATTATTTAAGGGGCAATATTTAGACAATTTTTAATCTCGTCTTAGTCGCCCGAGATCTATGCTAGTTGTAAATGATTATTGGTGCGAGTGAAATTCCATGCGGGAACCAATCTTTTATGATTTTAATTTTGAAAAAAAATATTTAAATTCAGTAGAAAAATGCCTGTAGTTCGTACGAAACACTTTCCGTTTAAATTTAAATTGTGATTTGAAAAATTTCTTATTTTCATGTTTTCAATTACTGTTTACAATAGTATAAGATTTAATTTTTACAAAGTGTTCCGTAAGAATTATAATCAATTTTCTATCGAGTTCAAAATCTTTTTTCGGAATAAAAATTGGACAACGTAAACTAACTTTAATTTTATCAAAACTAAAGGTCTTTTGTACTAAAATTTACGGCAGCAGCGAGGATGCTCCTTAAATGATATGATCTTGGCGGGGAAATATGATTTATACGATTACCCAACGTCACCTATAAGCTATAGACTATTGATAGAATCGGAAAAATACGATAATTTCCACAAGTGTAAAATAGCAAATTCAATACTACACGCCAAACAATACTCCCATAAAAATGCCTAATTTTTGAGTTTGTTTTAAAATATTAAAAAATAAATATACCTATTTTGCGGCATATGGTTGTATGGATATATTATAATATTGTAATAGAATAATTGTATTAATGTTGAATAAGTAACATGTAAAACAGTGTTTCCCAACCGGTGGTCCGTAGGCCAGTCATAGGTGGTCCGCAGTACCTTTCTTCGTTTTCTATTAAAAATTATTTTTTTTTTTTTTTAAACAGCGAAAAATATTTTATTTCACCGTAATATACGGTTATTTTATCGTTGTTTCTGCCGACGACCGACTAAAACGGTTGTATGAACTAAAAGAGGAAATGAAAATATTTGTAAACGAGGATTCAGAGTTACTTGAAAAATTTAGTGATTTGAAATTTGAATTACAACTTGCTTATTTAGTAGATATTTTTGAGCACTTAAATAACCTTAATTTGCAACTTCAACGTTCGGGACACAAAACCTTGGAATTTAGAGCAAATATTTTTATTTTTGAGGATAAAATTCGCGCATTTGTATGCAAAATTAATCTATGGATGAATAAAATCGTGAATAATAATTATTCAGCATTTCAGACTTTCCAAACTCTTATAAACGACGATA
>JACXSJ010001595.1:45779-67095 GCA_014851325.1 Pentalonia nigronervosa
CCTTACGTTATTTACTAGTATTTTCAACTACGTATTTATGTGAACAAGGATTTTCCAGTCTACTTGTGATCAAAAATAAACAGAGGAATCGCTTGGACGTAAGTGACGACATGCGTTTAGCCATTAGCAACATTCATCCGAGAATTGAAAAACTGGTTAAAGAAATGCAGCCACAAAAATCACACTAAGTAAATTATTAAATTATTAGTAAAGTTTAATAATTATATATAATAGTACAGTAAAATAATAAAACTTAACATTTTTCGATAAATTTTGAGTATTCTTGTTAATGAGCAAAAAAAAAAAAAAAGGTCTTAGTTTGCGTAAAATTGAGGTGGTCCGCGACCTATAAAATATTGTCGAAGTGGTCCGTGATGGTAAAAAGGTTGGGAAACACTGACGTAAAACATTAAGAGGATAGCCAAAGGTCCAAGCGGAACGTCGAGAACCCAATTAAATAAAATTAGCCATACATGGTACATCACTAGATCTCTCTAATCATTGCATTTTATCTTATCGCATTAATTGGGTCATAAAAGTATAATACTTTAATATTATCCTGAATATATCAGTTTTTCGATTTCGTGATTATTAGAAGATCGTCTATTTTAGTAGACCGTGTGTCATCACAACCACAATAGACTTTCCTGTTTCAGCCACTGTCGACTAACTGATTTTCTGTTTTCTCAATTTTTAATACATTTTTTTTATAAATTAGTATATTACTTTTAATATGTTTTTCTGTGAGGTTTGCCAAGCCGAGTTTAAGTCCATTTTAGGTTTAAATAAGCATTTAAGCACAAAACATAAGGGTTTAAAAAATCATAGACTATTGAAAAAAAAATGTGTACTGCTGTAATGATTGTGATGAATCATTTAATCTTAGTCCTTAAGTCGATGTTAATTTAACACGTTATAGGTCACATTAATATCACTGAGCATCATTTAAATATGGCAGGTTCATTTACTACATGTATCAATTTTTTTCATACAATGAACGAATTGAATTCCCATTTATAATCTGCACATAATGCAATTTATAAATTCCAAGTGATTTTTAGGATATTTTTTTCAAAATGCGTGTTTTTCCATGTTTAATATTATGATAATTAAAAAAAGTCCACTATATTTTTTTTGGAAGTAATGGTTAAAAAATGTCAAAGCTTTAAAATTGTGTTTTCAAGTTTAAAATATCAAAAAATAACATTTTAAAATTTTTATTTTTAAAAATTTGAATTTTCCATTCTTAAATTTTGGTTGAATCAGAATTACCTATCGTACTTATAAAGTAATCTAAAAAAATCCTTAAATTGATGTTAAGACTAAAAAAGGTTTTAACTTTGAAATGTTTGCAAATTCTGATTATACCATAGTTTTTAACTCATTGAAATACATCAGTTATTAATTAGGCATTAATTTGTTGTTTTTCTATTTGTTTATGTGTTCCTGCCTATGAAAATTATGTTTTATTTGTGAATTGTATGAGAATGCTAAACGACTTTATTACTATAGTAAGTATTGTTCCTTATTATTTGTTTAATGTTTTCAAATATTTTTTTATTTGTTGAAGCAATTAATAAATGCCAATAATGATATTCAATAATAATGTGTTATTAACAAACATCTGTGAATACATGTTGTCTTGGATGTTGTGGAGTGTACTAGTATATTGTTAGCTTTACTGTTAGATTGTAGTTTATTTTAATGAGCACATGTGTACATTTATTTACATATTTTTAAATATATGACAGATTTTAATTATTGAAAAAAAGATATTGAAAGAAAAGAATTATGTCAATATGTAAAGTCAACATCGTCTAAAACAAATGAAGATAAAAATACATTTATTATTTTTGTCATAGGTCATTTGCTCCAAGAATTACAAACAAAGTAAATTTAATATGTTATTATTACTTTTTATTTATTATAATTTATAACAACTCTGATATTATGTTATAATAAAACAAGGGTATAAATCTTCAAAGAGTGGTGCATCAGTTAAAACTGGTCATGTTTGTTCATCTAACATAAAAGTGCATATTGATCACCAAAATATAAAAGTAAATTTTTGTAGTACTCATCTATGGCATACACATGACATTGGAAAACAAAGATTATTTATTGAAGATAGAAGTATGATTACAGGTAGGTACTTAATTTTATTGTGTAGATATATTTTTATTGAAACAATTATAATATCAAGAAATAATATTTTGTACAGAAAAATTAGCTTCGGGAGTACCAGTAAATAGTATACTAGAGGATATATGATCTTCAGATGTTGATGGAGGAATTAAAAGAATTCATTTACTAGAAAAACAAAATATATAAAATATTATGTATAAAACTAAGTAGTATAAAAATGATGTGACAAGTGTGAATATCTGGGTAATTGAAATGATAGTTGAAGGCAATTAAAGTCCTATTTTATACTATAAACAACAGGGAGAGAATGGTCTTTATGATTCATGTTTAGTAAAAATAATTTTTACTTGATCATTATGACTCAATTCCAATCGGAATTAGTTTTGAAATTTGGCAATGATAAAATATGTATCGATGGCACACATGGCTTAAATGGATACAATTTTCAATTATATTCAATAGTTGTTATTTTTCCAAACATTTTTTCCAGTATATTAAAAATGCAATTGGAAACATTACAGCAGCTGTTTTTATGTCCGATGATGAGCCAGCATTTTATAATGCATGGAGTGAAATAATGTGTCCTGTAAATAAACAAATGTTATGTACATGCCATGTTTTAAGGAACTGGTTGAAGAATTTAAATAAAATTCATTCTAATTATAAAAAAATAATTGTTTTTAAAACTTTAGTCATTATTATATGAAAAAGATGAAAATAATTTTTTTATTGGACTATAGAAGTATAAATGATTTATTAAATGAGAAAGGTACAGAAAATTATCGAAAATACTTTAAATCCATGTATTCTTACGAAGTAGAAAAGTGGGCCTATTTCAATACCAACATATATTTAGAAGCACTGCATAAAAATATCAAACATTGTTATTTAGATGGAAAACAATGCAATAAAATAATTTCAAAATTGACAAATCATAAGTTTTAAAGTAATCACCACAAATGGAGGCAATAAAAGAAAAAATTATTTGCAAGAAAGTTTTTTAAAAAAAAAATGTTTAAGTCAGCAGCAAACTTATCTTCTTTAGAGAGCAAACACATACGACAGTTGTTAATAAATATGAATAAAGGAACTTTGAATATATATAATACAGCAATGTTTGATCACTCTTATATTTAAATTAAATTACCGATTATTGACTCCTATTTCATTGTTTAGAATTATGTGTCATTGATTAATTACATTTTTGGTATAACTGTGTTATTAATTTTGGTTGTTTAGACATAGATATTGTTGATTATAAGATTTTTAGTTTTTCTATGAAGTGAATTATACACATATATTATTTATATTAACTTCTATATTTTAATTTATTGTAATAGCTATTTCGACGTTGATGTTTTTGGTTGTTTAGTAGTATCCATTATTGACTCACACATTATACTCTTGAGTAGTGCGATGATTGTATTAATTTTACAAAAGATGTGGGTTTTTCTATCTATAAAAGGAAACCACCCTCAAAATTGAAAATTAAAGCATTATTTCGACAACTTATCAACTTATTAATTAAGAAAATTGTTATTTTTCATGTTAATACTTAGCTTTTTATTATTTTCTAAATTTGAAAAATAATGATAATTTAACTTATTTCTGTTTATTTCTTTCTTTCTACTTGAAAAAATTCGTTTGTGTCTAACACTGATTACTGATACTTTCCGTGATAAGTGATAAGGTAGATCACAACCATGGTGGATTTGGATGTGATAAGAGTATGGATCATACAAAAAATTTTTCCTTCAATAAACCGTTCGTCATGTCATCCTCTAACGTTATCTCTGAAACGTTATCGGTTATCGGAGCTCGCGCGCTCGTGAATTGTGATAAAACAACTAACAACACGACTGCAGTTCTTTAGTTCAACAGTATTGAACAGCTTATACTAAGCAGACTTAAGTTCAAGTTGTCGACAGATTGCACACGACCATACAGTATAGTGATAGGTGACGTTTCTTCGAACTGGAGACTCGGTAAGTTTAAACCACGATTTAAGATTTATCTTGAGTCGTGCGTAAAACGTTGCATTTTATCTGTGTTTTTATTTGCAGTCTATGTCTTCAGATATACAGTCTTATACAGCTGTTTTGTTTCGAATGTACAGTGATAGGATACATTACTAGTCCGGTGACAAACCGACAATAATGACGGGCTTCGTGTATACGTTACGTTGCTGTTGCTGCAGTCGTCTGTAGCGGTGGTTCGTAGACTGAACATGGAAATCCCGGAAATTGCGAACGATTCTCCTTCGCCGCAGACGGCCGAAAACAGCGACCTCACCGAAATCAATCAAGTGGTAGATGATGACGAGGAGGAGGAAGAAAGTTGCATGCCCGGCATAAACCAACTACAAGTACTCGATGAATACCAACTGAAAACAACTGTTGAAGACCAACTAGAAGTACATAGCAAAGACCGACCGGAAGTACTTGGCAAAGACCAACTGAAAGTACTCAGCGATGTTGTCCGACAGCAACAAGACGAACTTGACTACTATCAACGACAGTTGGCCATCAATGAGCACAAATACCTGACGGATGTTAGCGATTTGCGATCGCAGTTGCAGTCTTCGAAGAAGATGTATGATACAGCCAAGCACGAGAAGGAAGCGGCATTCATGCGCTACGTACTCAAGGAAAAGGAAATACTAGACCTGAACACCGAAAAGAAGAAACTGATGGACAGTCTAAAGGATAGAGACAAGCAGATCTCAAGGTTAAAAGCCAATTCCAAAGATGTGGCCAGTTGTACAGGTGTAATAGAAACAAAAAACAAAGAGATCAAAGAATACAAGGTTATAATTGACTTACTCAAAGACGATAAGTCAAAGATTTCAAAAGACTTAGACTTCTGGAAGACCAAGTATGAACAGGACTCAAAGTGTTCGCATGAAACAGAAAGCAAATTATTGCATGAAATTCAAGAACTGCAGAATAGATTGGAATTGTTGACCAAACAAAACGAATCATTTAATGAAGAGAGTTATTTAGAAAAGATAATACTGAACAGTAATTTGTATTTGAATTTGAAGGAATATTCAGAGCAACAACTTCAAGAAATCAACAAATTAAAAAGTGTTATTGAAGAGCTGAATAATAAACTAACCAAATGTACTTGTACTGTTAACTCTTTAGAAAATGAAAATATTGACCTTAAAACTTCTATGGAAAGTTGTGAAATCAAAACCAATGAATTGCTTGTGTTTACTGAAAGTTTAAGTTCCCGTAATGCATCACTGCAATCGGAATGTCTAAATTTACAAACAGCTTTGGATAGATTAAAAAGTGACTGTGATATATTGAAGCAAAAAAACAATGATCTCAAGATTTCATTTAGAGCACAAGAGGATATCATAGCTAAAGAAAAAGAGCATTATAACTGTGACAAAAAAGAACTAGCTAGTCATTTGGCACATAAAATGCAAATGATTGCAGACTTGAAAACTACATTGGAGCGCACTCAAGATGATTTGCACGTTTCTAAACGAAAGTTTAAAACTACCGTGGCTGAGCTGACCAAAGAGTTACAAAAAAAAAATATTGTCGACACTTCTGTTGAAATGAAAATGGTCTTCGACAAGATGGTTAAACTGCAGCAAGAAAATGCCAGGATATGCGAAAAGCTAGATTTTGTTGAAGACCACAACAAGCATTTACTGTGTGAACTGAAGAAAAAAAGTAGTATTATGCAAAAACATGGTTTACCTAGTGGCAAAAATGGCCTAGTGTCCGGTCTGAGCGAACAGAAACCAGAGCGTTACTGAGAATACATGGACTATAGACAGTTCACCAAAAATCATTATCAATGTATTAATTTATAAGTATTCATTATTGTTTTTCAACTTTAATACAATCCAAGTATTTAATCTAGTCCTACTATATTATTATTTATTTATTTTCATTATTGTGAACGTTGTTACTGTTTATTAAATAAATAAAAGAATAATGTATATTTAAAACCGTGACATTAGTTCTTACACTTATTAAGTAACCAAGGTAAAAATATTTGGATTACCACGTATAAGAAAAAAGATTGTTTTTCTGTCATATAAATTGATTCATGATTCGGTTAAGCAAATCAAGTGTAGTGCATTTAGCTGATTATCTTTTTATGTGTAGATTATTTATCCGAGTTCATCAAGTTTCAACTATGTTGATTTTTTTTAATAAATATTTTATAAACAAAATGTCAATTAAATAAATATAATGTGTCATTCTTCTATGCAATTATTCATATTCTTAAAAATTATAATCTAACTTAGTTTTTTTTCTAGTTCTAAAAACAAATACATGATAAATACCAGCTACATATGCCATTGTCGATAATGTAATTTTAGGTCCCACAATTTTATTCTGCTCTAAGCCCTGTTAATCGCCAGGATGGTCCTGCCATTAGGCAATACGTTTAAGTGATTTCATACTGATGAACCATTAAATTTTCTTTATACTTCAATGAATGTTGACAAGGAACTTTAAAAGCATGCCAAGACAGCGTAACTGTAAATTTCAACTTCTATTCACAAACATCTAAAAACTTTAGGAAGAGTGTAACAAAAAGTACAGTCAGGAAATCAAAAACCCATTAGTGATGCTATAATTGCCATTATAATGTTTGAAAAAAAACATTTACATAAATTAAATTTTAATCCACCATATGACTATTAAGAAAAGAAATACGACTTTTGACACTTTAAAATCATTGGAAAAATATAATATTTGTCATGCATTTGAAGTGTACCTGTGATTAATTTCAAAAGCCAAAAGCAAGTGATCGAAATCAAGTATACGCCTCAGTATTGAAAAGAATACCTTGATGAAAAAAATTGATGTTTTTAGAATAATATATTAGTTTTAATTTGTGTTCTACACAAAAATAATATACTTGTTAACAAATCTGTAAAATGTATACAAATCATAGATAAGTTTATTAACATAAATAATTTGTGGCTATAGTATAGCAGTATAAATTATTATTTACAATTATTGTGTTGTATTAAAGGTATAATTTTTTAATCATTAATTTTATTTAACTACTTTTCTTTTTCTGATATAATAAAAGTAAATTTCTAAATTTCAGTCACATATTTATTATAAGATACCCACTATCTATCGACGATTTGTACATTATTAAAAACATAAATACTAAATTAAAGAGCATTGATTTTTTTTTTTCATAATTTAAGTGTAATATTGATACTTTTTATCAATCATTTTGATACATCGATTTTCAGACTACAAATATCAATATATTTATTAAGTCATATTCCTATGGTATGCACCAGTTGAGGCTTTGAATTTGATCATCAATAAAATCAATAACCTTCTCGCTGTGCTAAATTTATAATTCACTAAGTTTTCAAAAAGGTACATCTCAGAAAAACGAACAAAATGTTATTTTAAATTGAGAACCTGAAAAAAAATGTTCTTCAAAAATAAATGCTGATATCTAAGAGATATTTTGATTTACAATTTTTGGATTGTTTGGTATAATGCTGAATCAATGATCAAGTAGTGAAAAAAACCATCCTTAGCACATTTTTACCATTAGCTTGGTTGATTAATATAGGTAAAATCAGCCAGGATATATATATTACAGAAAATAAATAGGTACTTAATATTCATATCCGAATACCAACAAGTCTTAGTTTTAGCATATTGTTATATGGCTAGGTTTTTTTTAAAATTATGAACTAGATCATTATATTTAACATATATATCTCAAAATATTTATACAATTTCAAATAAACATTTATGATTTTTTTTATTGTTTAAATATAAAACAAATTTACTTAATTTGTTAATATAATTATTTTTCCGTTGCCCAATAAATAATTATTATTCATTATTGAAAATTTCTAATTAGCAATTTTGTTGGAATTAATTTAAATAAATTATACTTCAAATCAATAAATGTATAAGAGCAGAGCATCAATATTTATTTCAGTCAAAATGGATAAACAAAACAGTTAATATTCAAGTATTTACAATAACAAAAGAAATTGAATTTCAAATACAGTACTAGAATACTCACAATATATAAACTTGACAGGCTGTACAACAGATTCTTACTAAATTTAATAAAATTATATGTGTAACACACGGCCAAAGAAAATATTTTTAATGTAACTGTACCATACTCATTTAAAAAATAGTTAATTTAATTATACTTCAAAAATATCAAAATCAATTTAATTTTATAACTTATGTGTATGTGTATTTCAGCATGGTAACTGAAAGTGTGTTGATTAGTAATGTTTTATATACTAAAATTAAAAAGAAAGTTATATACAATAATTAATATTTAAATTATGAACGTTAATAATAAAAGTGTTTATAATAATAATAATACAATTATCTTAATAATTTTTAATTGAGCTCTGGATATTAAATTAAAAAAGTACACATAACTCATTTTACTAGTTTTTAAGAGTGGAAAATAAAACTTGTAGATAAACTAAAAATATTAATAGAATGTGATTCAATTGCATATCAACTAAAACGTCCTTAAATATTGGACTACTAATTAAGATTTATTTCAAGTGTTGTACCAAGAAAGTTTTTTTTTTGTAATCTATTTGGCTAAATAAAAAGTAAAAACTATGTATTTTAAATATTATATAAGAATACAAACTGAAAATTGTTGTTTTACGTTACATTCAATTGATGCCTGATTAATTTATATTATTTTATTGTGGAGATAGTCAATAATAAATAAAATTCTTAATAAATGTAATAGTATACTAAAACTTTAAATAATGCAAAGATCAGAGTTCATATTTATTATAAAATAATTTTATTTTATGGATTTTTTTATAAATACAAAATAATATTGTTTTTAACAGATTTTTAAGTCTACATAAAATAAAGAACTCAATTTAAATTAAAAATTATTTTTAACATAATAAAGTATTGCACTAAGATTTCATTAACATATGAAATTAGTGATTTTAAGTTACAAATGAATGATCAAAGACAAAATAATCAACATTATCGAGATGTATTATTTGTAAGATCTACAATTTCAATAAAGCCATGTGGCCCCGCATTAAGAAATCTAGAGGTAATTCCACGATTATTTATGGCAGGGTCACCCAATGGTATATTATATGTAGGTTCTCTTCTACCGCGGTTTGATGGATTTGCTCTTTTTCTACCTCTTTTAGCCACTTGAGGTGGATGGCCATTCCCTATATCAAAGAATATTATGTTGAATAATGTGTTATGTTTCCAGCACTAAACATGTACTTAAACTAAGTATTATTAAAATAACAATAGATATAATTAACTTTTAAGTCATTACTTTCAGTTTGTAAAGCAAGACGTTGTTCCTTTATTGTTCCACCCAGAAGATCACATAAGCTTGTGATATAATTATCCAATGTAAGGCAGTTAGTTATAGAATGCACAGCACCCCGACAGGTAGGACAACAATTGCTTCTAGTCAACCATTTCTTGAGACAGCTTTCACAGAAAGTGTGATTACAATTAGTTGTACTTGCCTTGGTATAAAATTTTTAAAAGAATAAATATTTTAATGATAATGACAATAGTAAATAAATATATAGTTTGTACCCGAAACATCACTTCATTGCAAATAGCACATTGAAAATCACTTTCTAAGAGTTTAATAATTTGGGCTTTGAATGTTTCTACAGATTCTTCCTTTGCAGTTTTAGTGTCCAACAATTCTGCTTAAACAGATCAAATCCGTAATAAAATTTCAAGTGTTCAAAAATAATTTCACAATATTACCTTTTTGCAATACACATTTTCTTTTATAAATAGTCAACTCCTTATTCAACTCTTTATTAATATCTTGGTGCTGAAAATTTTTTATTTATTCACTTATTTACATTTGTTAACAGGACATTGTATCTGCATTTGTTATTTCCAATATATTAACACATAATATCCTAAATTGTACATCTATCAGTTCCAATATTGTGTTAGTTTAAATATTAAAGTGAATTATGAGCATTTTTAAATATTAATAATTTTAAATCTGACAATATGTCAATTCACTCTAATAATAAAACTTATCCTACAAAATTGGAACCACTAAACATACATTTCAGTATGTAATAGGTTAGTAAGGATACCAAATATGTGAGTATGATATATTTATTAGTATATAATATAATTTTTACATACTTTACTCATTTCTTTATTTATTTTAATATTGAATTCTGTTGCATTATCAATCAATTTTTTTAATCCATCTATTTGAGATTTAACATCATTAAGGATATTTGTTCTATTATCTTTTAACTAAAATCAAACAAATAAAAAAATTTTTATAAACTAATATATTACTTTTATAATAGTTGAAATAAAAATAAGTGTTTGCTACATAAAACTGTTGGTCAATAATATTAAGAATGCAAAATGTATACAATATACATACTACATAAAAACTGTTACAGAGAAACCTTCGAATAACACACTTTTGGTTACCAAAATTTTGTTAGCTGTTCAAAGGGAATATGCATTTTTAAAATTCATAAAGGGTTAATAGAATGTTTTAATGATACACATAATTTTAGTATGTATTGTTAAAATACATATTTATATAAATATTTAACAAAAAAAGAAAAATGTATTTAACAATAATATAAATTAAAAAATGGATAACTTGTAGGTTTTTATTTTAAGTTATCGCGTCAACAACTGTAATTAACCAATAAAATGCAAGAAATACTGGCAGTTAGAACATTGATATTTTTGTCATAATAATTGTTATTCCGTTATAATCTTATCTTATTGTCCCATAATGAATACATACTAGTACCATATATTAATGTGAGCGTGTTTTTCCATCGTTTTATCATGATTTTTTAATAAAGATTAAAATAGGTGTTTTCTATTGGAAGGTTTCACTGCATATATTTAAACTATTTAATTTCAACTAGATACATTAAATATTATTAATTAATAATTCAACAATATGGTCTGTTATACACTATAAGGTATAATTTGGCTACAATTTATGTTTCCTTGAAACAGAGTACAAAATGTTTGTCAACTCTTCAGAGCTTTAAATGTATTTTACTATTTTATTTAAATTAATAGTACTTACTTCTTTAACTTTATTCTGAAGATGTTCTATTGAGACTTTAAATTTATCATTATTCTCTGTAGCAACATTTTCTCCTAATCTAAAAGTAAAAACACACAGATAATATATTCATCAACTTGCCAGAAAATGTATAAATACTTTAAATATTTTTAAAATAAAACAATTATCAAACTTAAAAATTCTGAATGCAAAAGTAGAAAATTATTAGTTTTACTATTTGTGTGATTATTACATATTTAATGCAACCTAATGATTGAGCATAAAGATTATTATAAACATTTATGGATAAAAATCCAAATTTTCAAATTTCTATAAATAGCTTAGAATCAAAACATTTTAAAAATTATGCAATCTTTATAAAATATTCAAATAAACATTTGGAAAAAATGTCAAGCATCTATGGTTATTTGTTTTAAATTACAACAATAAGATGGTTGATTTTTTTGATGATGAATTTTCCTGTTTTTTTTTCTAGTTCATCCCAATTATTAAGATAAGTACAATGTTTTTTTTTACTTTTGATTCTCTTAAATATCAGATATATTTAATAAACCACACAAAAAATTTAAGATCAAAAGTTGATGATATATATATATATAAATACGTATCATTTTTAATTCATTGTTTTACAATTCTAGATACCGAAACTCATTAGTTGAAAATTTTAGGTTGTCTTATACATTTAGGTAAAATATATTGATATACTATTTTAATGGTCAAAATGTAAATTCTTAAACTAATACATATTGATTAGTATTAATGTACTTGAGTTTTTTTTTAGGATTTGATACTAAGCAGAACTTATATACAAAATCCCAAATCTTATTCTTATCTGTGAAGGCAATTAGATCTCCATTTTGTAATACAACTTCATTGGAAATTTTTTTGTAATTCAAGTATGTACCAGTGCATGAGTTCTGAAAAGAAGAAACATTTTAAATGTTAATATGTGAAAACAAGGATTGTAATTATTTTTAATTGGGTTGATCGTGAGATATTGACCATATCATATCCCACACTATGATTTAAATTGTGTTGGAATAATGGAAACTCACGATTGAAAATATTGTATGTTTTTAGAAAGAATATCTAAATAATTTTAAAGGAATACATATATATATATTATATAGTAACCTATAACTTAAAAAATTCATGAGAAGTCACACCAAATTTGAAAAATGTTTAGGATCTGATTGGTTACAATTCATGTATAACACCTAATAGCCCAAGGTAGATTTTGAAACTGTATTTTGAAAAAAAAAATAATAACCTAGTAAAAACAAGAATTCATAGAAAGAATTTTATTGAAGAAAGAAGTATATCTAGTAGTTTTTTTTATCATTGTACACAATATAATATAATAGTTATTGTTGATGGGTTATATATGCATAATGAAGTCATTATATAGGTTCAATAAAACTACTGTCTAACAGTTTCAAATGTAATATGTAATTGCTAGGTTTTATGGATGCCAAATATTATAGATATTAGATGGTATCGTGATTGGATTCATTAAATTGTACGTTTTGCAACAAGTCACGAGTCATCCAATTACTATACAATGTACATAGTTCCTCAATATTTACCCACAGTAAAATTCTACAATAGACCTTTATAATTTTTCAAGGTATACATCCCTTTACTAACAATATTATACATTAGTAAGATCATACAATAAATATATAAAACTAGGTATATTTACTTACATTATCTTCAAGAAGAAATTGATCATTTTCATATCTGATAGTAGAGTGAGAGCGAGAAATATATAGTTCTTCGATTACTATTGATGATTTCAGAAAACGCCCAAAAAGAAACTGTTTAAATAGATAAATTTCCGTTAGAAAATTTAAAACAGAATAGTGACAGGTAGGTACAATACTTACGTTTTTGTCTGTATTCACTTCATACAACTCTCCAGTTTTTGTGTCCTGAATGAATGCACGCGATACCTTTGAATCATTGTTCAGCCTTTTGGAATTCATTACGTTTTTGATGTCTTCTAACATAGTGAACAACACTAATGCATTAAACGGGCATGAGCCAAGAATGTTACATACATTTTATAAAACCGAATTAAAATATAAAGGCACCATCCAGATGTGATAAAACTTATATGTGAAGACGCGATTGTTTAAATTAAATATATTAAAACGCGACTGAGTTCAGTGGACGCGTTAGGTCAATTATTTAATACTCGGACATTAGGTGATACGATAGATATCTGATATACGAACGAAAATTACAAGACGTGAATGTGTATTTTTTAGATAACAATAACCAACCGAAAAGTTATTGACGAACGTAGAACTTCCGTTCATTAGATCCATCCATCATCAATAGACAAGAGTATAAGACTGCAAGTCGCAAGAGTTCAGAGTCGAAGAACTGTAACTTATAGCACGAATGCAGCATAGAAAACACAAGAATTAAGAGTGCAGCATTCACTTGATGAATTTCACTATACTCGTTTATACTATACAGATAAAACTTCTATAATCGTATTACTAATCCTATAGTAACATTTAGTAAAGTTGAGTACAACCGTCGCAACAGCTGCTGCTGCAGTTCCATCAGCGATGATAAACGCAGTGTGGCCACACTACGTTTCCGGAAGATCAGATATTACAAAAACGTTGATTACAAACCACGATTATGCTATCATAATAAATTCAAAATTTCACAGAATGTGTCAAACTCTACTAGGCGCCAGCCACCAGGCTTATTTAATTGGTAAGTATATGATAATATGTCCGGGGAGAATATTTTTTTACAAATCATGTACGGATTATTGACAGAGTAATAATGTCATTAGTAAACGAGTAAAAAAAACTATTGAAAATCGATTAACAGCAACAGAAAACAAACCATACGCAACGACGAAATCGAGCTTTTTAATTAATCATTGATTAATATTAATCGCTTTACTATGGACTGTGGTAAAACCGTATAGGAATAATATGTTTTGATTTTCAAATCGGATTGTTATGAAACAATTTATTTTTATACATCCACGATTTATTTTTGAAGTTTACATAGAAGAAAACACAATTTGTTTACAATGGAATTATGTGTTAAACAGATCGATTGCAAAATGTACCAAAAGTTGTTAAATTAAATTATTATATTCTACCTACTCTTTTACTTTTTCTTGTTATATTAATTATAGGTATATGAATCTATACTGTATAATATTTATATTTTATATACAAATAGCCAGCATTCTTTGCCGGGCACTCGAGTATGGCCAGTATGAGTTGGGGTAATATTGTAATAATGTATTAATGTAGTATCATACCGTTATTGGCCGGGTCTACGTTTTGTAATATGCCCAGTATTAGGTAAGAACACAGCCCTAAATATGAAATCAAGTACTCAACTATCGAGTAATTATTGACGGTTCCCGGAACATTTATATTATAGATTATATTATTTATGATTTTGGAAAAAATGTTTTAGATCCTACTATCCTAGTAGATAATTAATATATCTATGCTTTCGGCCCGATCTAACTCGTGCAATATAAAAACAGATTTTACGAATTACTCCAAATTAACGCACACGGTTGTGGTCAACAGTCAAAATATTGTGCATTGCAATTTGTCCAACGTCAAACATAATACGTATTTGAAAGTGATCTGAATATTTATTAATTATTAAACATCTGGAGTCTGGACTCAGATAATCAAATAATTAATGAATTTATAATAAAAATTAACGACAATGGGAGTATGGCATTTACATTATACAATTCACATTACACAATACATGTTATACCTAGGTAGACTTAATTATTTAAAATAAATACCAGATTTCTTGAAATATTAATAACATTATTAAATCCTTATATTATAAGATAATATTAAACAAAATGTTAAATATATCACCTAAATCATCTTTTCTGGTTTATGGACTTCACTGATTCTATTCAAATAGATGCATACATAGTATACGCATTTGTACAAACTAAATAATTTATCGGATGAAAAATTCAGGGGCTGACGATAGGCAGTTTATTGTTTGCCATAGACGTTATTTCATTTTTACTTTACAACTGGAAACGTTCACAGATCTTTTTGCCGATTGTCGTTTGGCAGGTTCGTGTAATTTTTTTGATTAACATATTAATATAGTATATCATTATTACAATGAATATAGGCACTTGCGCATAATAAAATTACTAATAAAAATTAAAAAGTTATTATTATATTAAAAAAGGCCGGCAAGTCAGAACTATTCTGCTGTACAATGGGTGTTGAGTAGGTCACGATAAAGAATATGTTCAATTTGAATTCAATAACATAAAATTATTGTATACGAAAAACGATTCTGAGTGAAAACGGTCTATCGATTGTCAGCAAACATTACCAATTGTATTTTATGATATTATCGCTACTAAAGTAATCCAATTTACTATTAATAATACAGTAGGATGAATTTATTTTTGCCTAAATATTGCATTTAAAAATATCAACATTTTTATGAATTTTTAAAATAAAAAAAAATTGCAAATTTTCATGATTTTAACTTATTTTGTTGAAATTCTAACTTAGACGCTTATAAAAAAGCTATAGTGGATTTATGCTCAACTTTTTTTTAATTTTCACTTACAAGTTATGGGACACTTTGAATTATTTCTTATTTATAGCCATAAATAGTCAAAAAATTAAAAATAAATTAACAATTTTATGGTGTATAGAAAATACTTATATAAATATTCGGTGACAACTTTTTTAGTTGTTAAATATTCAAGTTAAACGAAAGAGAGAGGTATTTCGGGTAGTTTAAACGAGTTTTTAAGCTCCTACGAAATATCAGGAAAGCCAACAAATATATATACATACACCCATATAAAGCTGGCAGGTGTTGCAATTCGTACATTTATCTACACGCAAATTGGGGTGTGACCGTGGGGCTTAGCCCTAAATTGGCTGCAATCTTCTTCCACCCCCAAAAACAATTTCAAAAATTTTAATATAAATATCTTTATATTAGTGTTAAATTTGTAAATTAAATTTTAATAATAATAATTTTTTTAATATTTACATAGATTTTTATGGATGTTTGGTTTTTTAGAACACAATTTAAACAAAAGGTCAGTGCCCGAGCATAGTTCACCACGGATTCGATTAAAACAATTTGAAGCCTCCACCTCCAAGTTTAAAACTAAATTTGCATTTATGCCCACAACTATATTAAATATTTACTATAGGTATAAATTATAGGATTAAGATAGATTAGAATACTACTTACTTACGATAATGTTGGCCATCATTAATCTTGCAGGTTATTTGTTTGATCGGGAATCAAAAATCCTATATAGTTGTCAATGATAAATGCGCTAGTACTACGTGATATTATTACAATGAAAAAATATCTAACATAATATTACATTTAAATTTATATTATAATAATTAATATAAGAGCAGTGCGTTTGCGCGTCCGGCGCCAACAGAGATCACAATTGTACCAACCAAAAATGGTCAATGGGTACAGTGGATCCAAAAAGGATCCAAAAAGTTTATGCTATTTTTGTATAAAAATATTGTTCTTTTCTCAGTTAGGCTTCACTCATTCGCTGTCTATCTCTTTCTTTCCCGCTAAATTAATGAGTACTATTATATAGGTGTACAGAGTTATATGCCGCCTTTTTTTTTTTTAACAATATATCGGTCCCGGGTTCTTTCTCTAACTGTTATCAGTGATCAGAGTGTTTCGTTATCGGCAACGAAAAAATATGGCGAGTTGCTGGGGGAAGGCGTGTTTAACGTTGCAAGCACTGTTTGAATGACAGCCCCAAACTGCGGCCACTGCTTGGCGACTGCGCTGTCGACACCTATAATACTCCCGTTCTGCGGTACGATATATTGTATAGAATTAAGATTTCGTGTCCTCTCGTATACTGGCTGATATTGTTTCAGTGTTCATTCGGCAGTTGGACGTCTTCGGTTTATGAACCGTCAGAGGATTTTGTTTCACGCGCCATTTGATTCCACCTTAGTGATCGTATACCGGGTAACTGGTTCATAGCAGGTATACCGTTCGATTTTTTTTATACATAATAATTTTATCATAGTTTACAAATAATAAGGCGGTTTAAATATAATAATAAGACAATATACCTATACCTTTTTTAAATAAATATTTATTATTTGAACTAAACAAAAATAATCCAAACAATTTTTGTATAATTAGCTTAAGTAATAATATAATTAGTTTAGCTATACAATTTAGAACAGACCACTGATGATACTTTTGTTCATTACCTACATACCTAAAATATTACGAGTATTACTTACGACATTCGAGGTTTTTAAATAATTTTTAAAATATTTACGTCTCATCGCAGAATACTCATCCCTGTGACTTATAAATAAGTATCGTCCAAAGAATTTTGGGTGTTGTACACGTTTGGGGTAGTATAATTAAAAGTGTTCATTATTTTTTTCGATATAAAATATTACACGGTTATTATGAGATATGATATATTTATTATGAGAACGCTGGAATCAAAAATATATTTAATCTACTCCCTGCAATCAAAAAAAAAAAAAAATCTTAATAATCGTAAACGCTAAACACTATAATATTATGTATACGTGGATATAATATGTACTGTAAAATTATAATTTTTAAATTTCTATAAAATACACTGATCAATCCGTAAATTAATAATCGATGTGTAATATAATATATTAATATGACGATTAAATAATAACGATAACTTTTTTTTGTTACCTATAGACGTTTCAACGATCAACTGGCGTGGTAATTTGATTACATTGGTCATTCAAATAATGAATGGGAACAGCAGCGATGACGGCAGCAACGATGAAGATCAGAATATTTTGTTCAAGTACATCGAAGCTAAGAGAAGTAAGCACTGCGACGAAGTCACATTATTTTTATTTATTTTTTTGTGTTTTTGACTTACCATATTTTATTGTGTTTTCATTATAGAAGAACCTACGTATTGTGAAAGTGGACCGTGGAATCAAATATTTCTAGATTTCAAGCTGTATATAGTTAAATTTGAGTGTATAGGCTGCTTTCAAATACTATGTGAGGTACATAAGAGTTATTTTTTATTTGTTCGCACAAAGTTAACTTTAAATGTATTCGTGATTCATATGTATTTTATAATATAGATACGCACGGAAATCTGTAATCACACGAAATGTCGTAAATGCAAACCTGTATGCATCGAGGTTTGCAGACAAACACTCGTTGACACATTATTATTTAAACGTCAGGAGGTGGTGGACAAATTAAAGGCTAATTACGAACATTTAGGTTTTAACGTAACATTTATTAATAAAGTAGAGGAACCAAAAAAAAAGAGAAAACATCCCGGAGATGATTAAAGGTAAGAATAATTTGAAAGTTGCAACTGAATCCTGTACATTAGTAGGTATACATAGCTAGATTTCAAACTGAAATTTTTACAGTAATCATTTCTATATGACCTCAAATTTGAAGGTGCTACAATTATACAATGTTTTTAGACCCGAGAGGTTCACACCCCCAGATTTTGTCCCTAAATTACTACAATAACCATTATTGTTAAATGCATCGTGGCAAATAACGTGGCATATATATGGCTTTGTAATAGATGAATTAAGTTTACCGGACAATTGTTTAGATAGTCAAGATTACCGATATGTACCAAATATTTACAATATATTTAGCTGTTTTAAGTATGGGCTATATTTGAATTTATATGGTCAGAATTTAATTTCAGGTGAATAAAAAACTAATCTAAGCTAATATATTATATTTACATTATATCAAACATTAAATATTTGTGTTACTTAAATTGTATACTGTTGCTGAATACTTTACTTTAGCCTGTTTTTTTAGACGGTATATTGACGAAAAGCTATTTTTACACGTATCGGATCTTCCATGTATTGTTAGAGAAACTTGTAACAATTTATACACATAAATATTTTAGATAAAACCGTATTATATAAAAAAAAAACACTACTGGATAATAAGGAACAGCTTTTTTTTAAAATTAGTTTTAGTGTTTATAAATTGAGTTGGTTTAAATTAGATCTGATGTTGCTAAAGAACCCTCCCCCCAATTACACTTATTTCTATATGACATAATAATAATGTGTTAAGTATTTCTCTCAATACACATACACTCAAATTTATTATTTTTTTTGCAGTATTTTAATATAAACGAAAATATCAATGAGAAATATAAAGATTGTCAAATATGTGATCAGAAATTTCCTTAAAAAGAACTACCTATACATCTACATAAAAACTTAATTCTAAGTATAAAATTATATAATTACAAATTAAATAGTATTTTATTTTTCTTATATTATAATTATTTGTAAAATATTTAATAATAGGTATAAAGTGTACTTTTTACTTGTCTTACTTTTGTAATTGTATGTTATTATTGACTTATAATTTATTATCTCACATTATTTTTTAGATGATTAATAATTAGATATATCAGTTTTCTATTTGTATAGGCACTTACAACTACTATTGACTATTCTTTATTTTTTTGTTAAAATAATAAAGTTTATATTATGTACCTAGATTAAACAAGCATTTTTATATTTATAGGTAATGCAAGATGTATATGTCTTAAAAAATTAAACAATTACGCTCTTGTAATGTTATAATAATTGTTTGAGTATACTGTATAGTTATTATTTTAGAGACTAGATTGGTATGTGTATATATATATATATATATATACATATATATATTTAAGAATATGCAGAATGATGAATGTAAAAATGTCAATCCTTATTTGTAGGTACGCATAGAAATAAAGAGTACTTAAAAAAAAATTAATTTACATAGATTGTTAGGAATAATGGAATATTTGGATAATTTTGTATTTTAAGCATCATAGTTCATAGAAATAAATAATTATTGTGTGTACCTACCTTTATAGGTATACATATAGATATTAAATATATTAATATATCCACTTTTAATTGACTATATTATTACTTTGTTTCGTAAAAAAGGCATTTTTTAAATTATCAAGCATTACATAATTATTATTACACTATTATAAGTTCAAAGTTAACTAATTAATATTATTGCTGTTTATTAGTTATTTACTAAGACTGAATAATATTTAAAAGTTGATATTTTATTAATGATGTGTAAAAAAAATAATATTATAAGCGTTATTTTGTATGTTGGACTCAATCAAGATACTTATATTTGGGATGCAATGTGAGCATAGTCCTATCTACTATACTCTGTTCAGCGAGAGAGCATGCCGGTTCTGCGCATGTAAACTGGCGCACGGCTGCTCGCTGAGAACCTATTTCCCCTTCCAAGATGCCTGGTTGTCGTGACGGTGGCAACGATAATAGGCGACCGACCGCACGACGACACCTAATTACTGTGTTCGTCGAAGAGTGGGAATGCTACGGGTGGGTGACGCGAGAGGGTGCGTAGAACGAACCGATTTTCGTCGGGCCACGGCATGCTCTCTCACTGAACAGAGTATAGTATTTGGTTCGAAATTGGGAATTTCTGGACAGAATATTGGTACTAAAATATCACGAAACTAATAAATTGCAAAGAAATAATACTGCTATTAAAATATTACACGAACAGTATATTAAATATATCAGCAATATAATTATAATATATTTTTTTGACTGGAATTTACTTATAATATTTTATAGTTTACAATTATGATAAAACTAGTTTTAATATTATTCGTGGGATGAAAAATTTAAAGAAATAAATAAAAGTAACCATTAAATATTAATTATTCTTAAATTTGAGTTATATATTAATGATATAATAATATCAGTGTTGGGCATTATTCGAATGAAATTTTATCTAGATGATTATTTAGATAACATTTTATTCGAATAAATTATTATTCGAATAATTTTTTTCACAATAATTCGAATAAAAATTTATTCGATTAATTTTCAACTATTATTATTCGAATAAAATATTAACCGATTCAATTTTAAACATAGATATTGGAATAAACAATAAACAAATATCTATCAATAGAAGTAAGTTTAGAATTAGAAAATTAGATATGTTTTTTTAAAATTATATTTTAATAATAGTTTTG
>JACXSJ010001595.1:67195-81614 GCA_014851325.1 Pentalonia nigronervosa
ATTACAAAAACATAAATAAATAATAACAGCAAAAATGGAAATATAATATAATTATAACAAATTTAGAATTTTAATAAATAAGTATAATAAAAGGAAGAAACTAATTATAATTATAATAATTATAACAATATACTTATTAGTTTAGTTATTACTGCATTTTTAAATTAGATTTCAAAATAACCCTCTCTTCAAATATATCATCTGATAGCTTGTTGGATTTTGGTAAATTAGTCATAGTTGCATAAGAAAATAATCTTTCGACGGCAGCTGATGACGGCATTGGCGTTAAAATTTATTCGAATAATCATAGATGAAAATTATTCGAATAAATTTTTATTCGAATAATCATAGTTGAAAATTATTCGAATAGTTTTTTGTTCGAATAATCATAGTTGAAAATTATTCAAATAGTTTTTTATTCGAATAATCATAGTTGAAAATTATTCGAATAGTTTTTTATTCGAATAATCATAGTTGAAAATTATTCGAATAGTTTTTTATTCGAATAATCATAGTTGAAAATTATTCGAATACATTTTTTATTCAAATAATTGTAAAAAAATCATTCGAATAGTTTTTTATTCGAATACAGATTTATTCCAATAATTATCTAGATAAAATTTTGCCCAACTCTGAATAATATATACTGCTGCTATATTTTACGTTGGCGACCTATTTTTGTCTACGCAATGTTTTACTGTTGATATTATTTCTGAGTGATGCACTGTTTTTGAACGCCGTAGAATTATATTTTATAGCGTTTACATAGAATTAATTTAATCTTAAGACTGATCTTTGCATTTTTATTTAAAAAAAAGTAGAAATCATGTTTTTCTATTTAAAATAATATACCTAAATCGAATACTACTTAATATGTTTGCACTGTTTCCAGGAATGAAAAAAAAGTTTACAGAATGAATTAACAATAAATTTAAAAATAGTTTAGTTGCCAATAATAAATTAAATCAATATAATTATTATATATAATATATATTTTATATACTGATTGATTCTTTTATCAACGATTATTCATTATTTCAAAGACTGTTATAATAACGTTATTAAAAATATTTTTTTTACATAAATTTATGTTTTATTCAAGTTCTTATCTTTTTAAGTTTTTACATTACAACATACATTTTTAATTTCATACTCCAAAGCAGAATATTCATCGGAGTATTTCAATCTTTAAAAATCAAATTTTGCACAAGTAGATTAGATATTAGTTTAACTTAAAAGTGTTTAAAATTTTGACGAGTAAATAATAGGTAAGTTAATAATATTTTGAGGTGGACTCCAGTACTACTGCAGTCCGTTCATGTTAACTTTAGAAATACTTGTAGTTCATAAATCATTCGTCAAAAATTAAATTTTTATGCAACGAAGTTTTCCGAAAAATATTTTGCGTTGGAACAAGGAATTAAAAATTTATGTTGTCATTAAAGAAAGTATAAAATATATATGTCTGTGATGAATTTTGCTATGTACCTGGCGATACATAACTGTTAATAATCAGTATTACCTCGAGAGTAATGGGGAATTGCATTCTACATATGCACGTATACTTCAAACATTAAACGACAGACAGCGGACGACCAGTAATTCAGAGAAAAGTAAATGACCAGCGATTCAGGGAAGAGCATCTAATTATCTTGGGGCTATAAAGTGAATTGTGGTAATATTATATTTTACTATACAGACATATATTATACTACATTAGATTGTGTTATATGATAATTATATTATGATATTTTCACTCGTACAAAATAATAAGGTAAAATATTAGGAATTGCGATATGTGGGATAGCCACGTTCGGCTGGTTGTCGGCACGTGCATGACAAAACAGGGGGAGCCCCCGACTTTTGCCGTAGGTACCGGGAGGAGTAGCCCATATATAAGGGAGCCAGAAACGGTTCGTATTCAGATGTGATATTCCCGGGCTATAGCGAGCACCTTTGCGTCCAGTTTAATTTCTGAATTAAATGGACTTGGAATAATCTCGGCCAGTTTAATTATTTGGACTTGAAATATTTACGAGTTAAAATCATAATATTTTGAGGACTTAGAATAATTGAATTACTAAACTTCCAGCTCTATTTATTTCACCAGTTTAAAATTTTACATTGCATTTAATAAGACAACACAATTGCACAATTACACCTGTTTAATAATCATTTATTCATTTTAACAACCAAGTCTTTTAATCCATCACAAAGGTCGTCCATACGCTGGGGCACAACACTTTAAATTATGTAAAATAAATAATGATAGTATTTGATAAAAGAATTATCTGGTATATCATTATTAGGTCTCAGCATGGTTAAGTATTCGAAATTTATTACCAAAGCTATAAGTATTTCGTCGAAAAATCATTTTATTTTAAATTTTGTATAAAATAATTATTTTCCATTCTATGAATCTAGAAGTGTTTTAAAAACCGGTTGTCTTGTCGGCAAGTATATTGGACATAACATAGGTACAAATCTTTGTGAAGTTATGTTTAAGGATAAACCGATATAGAAGTATACATACTATTTTACGACTCCACTATACCACTATGGTTATCATATAAATATTAATGCGTTTAAATAAAATGTTTTTCTCACTGGTAAACCAGTGTTTGATCTGAAGACTCATATAATAGACGTATAGGCACTCAACATAATATGCGTATAGATAATTTTCTTAAAAGCTAATATACAATAAGGTGATTTACCAAGCATGCTCACACCCTTTTTCCTCCAATAATGGATTTATTCAAATTCTGATTTTTGATATTTAAATATATCTACACAAAGACCATATTTTGAAATGATAGAGATTTATGTACTATTTGAGGTACATAAAGTTAAACAACTCAACAACTATAAGTTCGAATTTTAATTTTAATGTACGTTAACATTTTCAAAAAAAAAATAAAAATCTTAATAAAAAATGTTTAGTAATAAAGGGGAGTTCTTATTATTTTGAAAAACAAAAGTTTGTATCGTAACAGAATACTTTCCAAGTGTAGTACAAAAAATATCAAGAATTAAACAATATCCTTTTAAGTGTATTTAAAAATATCAATAATCAGATTTTGAATAAGTACATAATTAAATAAAAAAATATGGCGAGCATACTTGAATCACCCAGTTTATAATTTCTCTAATAAGTGCATGAAAAAACTACCGACAATAACTGTACATAAATGTAAAATAAATTGATATTTACTTTGATCGAAATTGTTTTCAAAATCGTTCAAAACAATAATTTCACATTATTGATGTGTGTATAACGTATAATAACGTATAATACACTACACTGTCCGTGCTGACAAGAGTCTATTCTTTCGCCTAATTTTAATATTTTAATTATTAAACTTCTTACCGTTTTCTTTACAAAATACATAATGTATTTAATTTTTAAATATATATATTATATTCTAATATATTTATACCAAACAATAACCTTTTTTTTAGATCGAATATAAGCCTCAACATAATAAGAAGAGTTATTAAATGAGTTTAGGCAGGTAATTATATAATATCTATTTTAATTTATTATCAGTTATTAAAAAAACAATTTTTTTGATTTTGTAAACAATAGAGGTTATATTGTTAAACTGGTTTGAAATTTATCCGTACTCCGTATTTATAGCTTGAGTGTAATTTTATGTAGTACATACAATTGACGAATAATAATTGTGTTTAATATTTAGTTGTTATCGATTATACGTATTTCAGTGACGAAATCTATAATATTGTTAAACTGGACTAACATTTATCTCTATCGCATGCATACGGTACAACAAATGTACATAATATTTTATAGTAAGTATATAATTATTAATTATATTATGAAGACGATCGTAATCTAGTCCGATGCATCAATTATTATATATTATATTAAAAAGCTCACAAAATGCGTGCATGTGTCATACACATATAATTATGCCGTTTTAGTGTTTTATCGCATACGGAATAATACTTGAATAATAATACTATTTATTCTTATATTGCGTGTTATTGTAATGTAAAAATACGAACGGGAGACTTGGGTAATGTATTATGTCGTTATTGTTATATACATTCACAATAACTAAAATAATAATTTTATTCAAACCACCGTCGCGTCGTCTCCGCGGCAGCGTACAGACAAGTCAGGCAGTTACAACAGCACACGATTAATTGTATACCTACTGTATAAATGTATAATATTATAATTTCCAATAATTTCGTTTTACATTCTACTAGATTGTTATCACTCGTAGGTATACGTTTTTAAAATAATAATAACAACAATAATAATAGTAATAATATTAATGGTGTGTAAAGTCCAACCGGATGATTTGAATCACAAAACGAGTTCGAAGAGGTCAAATGTCTCGCCGAACGCCGCAGTTAGGGGTCGGCCACTCAGGAACGTTTCCATTCGACGTTTTTTCTATATTATGACCCAAACAGCATCCATGTATCAATCTTATTATTTTATCACCTGAAAAATACTACCACACATTTGATATTTTTTTTTGTTTTGTCTTCTACAGTACCTATTTTTATATTTACGATAATTGACTTTTATAATACCGTTTTTACTGTTCTGATATTATTATAATCTATAACGTATAAGCACACTCGCGTTTATCCTGTTTATAGTAACATATTGTTGTCATTTTATGTATAATATTATGTACTAGCAATGCTTCCACAGTATTATAACATTTTTCTGGATTTAATCTCCGACAATCCCGTAATTAATATAAAAATAAATCAGCAAGTAAAGACGGCAAGTTAACTAATTTTTCCTGACTTGTATAAAAGTTAATTTGATATACCAAAATTAAAGTTAATTTAAAAACTAAAAGTTGATTTTCTTTTGTTTAACATATAACAAGTTACAAATTTAAAAAGAAAAAAGTTCACTTAGTTTTAAATCAGTTAGATTTGTTTTCAACTAACTATTTACAATCTATGCCAAAGCACTATATGAAAATTTCATAAAAGTATGTATACGGAATTCCGGATGAAAAGTCCGAGGATAAGAAGTCCAAATCTATTTTTTAATGTCAGACAAAATATTCATAAATACTAAATATTCTATTCACAAAATTAAAATTTAAAAAATGTAATTGATTTTCTTATAAGTGTTATATTTGATTACTATTCTTTATTATACATACAGTTTACAAATATTAATAAAATATATTTGTGCTTGACAATCACAATTTTATAAATATAAGAACTAATTATCAAATCAATTATTAAATAAGAAAATAATTAAATATTTTAATAAATAATAATTTATATTTTCAGACTTTCAATCTGACAATGAAAATGTGCTTGAGTTTTTTGTCCAACGCAAAAAAATGAGTCTTGACTTTTTAACCGATTACCAGGTACACGAAGACAAAAACGTATGGTAAAAATAATACATATAAGAGAACAAAAAACAAGGCAATCTGAAAATAAAACTCTACTCAGAAGTAATTAATTTTTTAGATTTCAGGTTTATTTCCTGTTAATTAATTTTGTAAGAGATCACGACACTAACTTTATCTCTATACTTTGAACTGGTTTATCTGGTATTGTATTATTGTTTAGAGTTTTTAAATTATTGGGTTTGGGCGAGATAGTGATTTTCTATGGAGATTTATATATGTTAATATTTAATTTGAATCCTATCGAAATTGAGAACTAGTGCATTCAATATTTCGACGCTCTAATATATATATTAATATAACATTTCAAATAATATTTCCAATTATTATTATTACTATTATTTTATAAAAACAATAATTTGTTCGAAACCAAATATATTTTAAATCTAAAGCGTTTTCATTGTGGGAGTATTATAAGGATTGTACACGTGTCGCTCCCTTGTCGCGACGTGATGACGTCGTTGGCGTTGTATTGATTTTTGTTGTTTGCGATTCTCGGAATCCCGAATAAGGTCGTGACGGACAAAGGGAGCTGGGCTATAGCAGATGGTCCCGTATTGGGTGGTCTACTACAAACTTGGGGCGGATGGGTCCTTACCTACCAATCTCGTTTTCGGGACTCAGTATAATATATTATATTGCGACGTTGTTAATAATTTTATGATGATCGAACATGTATTACAATAAAACCATAATATATTGTGAGAAAGAAACGGGAAAGGTCGTTTTTCGAATTTATTGGTATGTAACAACAGGTTACAGCCATCATTAGTAATCACGTCAATTATCTACTTTACTTTTTTCGATATAATATAATATATTATTATTGTATTTTATTGTAAGTTTTTTTACATGGTCGTTTTTCAGTAAGATTTTTAAAAACAGTATACTAAAAACGAATGTCCACATCATAGTATTATATTTTAGGTGCCTATACACTTATACCTACTATACGATAAACGGTTTTCTGCTATGACTACGTATCTTAAATAGACTTTCTTGACAATCACACTATAGATGAGAGATTGAGATAATAGTTTTCCTTTTGACCCATGCACTCTGTTATAAAACATATTATATCTAAAAAAAATATATAAAAATAGTAGAAATAATATAATATTACCATGTGTCGAATTGTGTTATTGAGCGTTAAACACAATAGTAAAATAACACACGACATTTAAATTTAAAATTAAAAAATATGTACATAATTCTTCTACAATAAAACGAAACAAATGTTTTCATTATTGTAATAATACAATGGTACAAAACGTATTTTACATAACGTATTATGAAAATTATATAAATATGTATACAAATACTATCGTAGTTAATAAATAAATAAATAATTTATAAGTCAGAGATATGTACCCATGTGGACATACACATTATAATATATTTAATGCATAACAAAGTGTAATATTTAGTTTCTATCATAAACATCTATAGAATTGATAGGCGTCTTTGAATTTCATTCATATAATACAATTAATAATCGAAAAAAAATCTACTGTAAATTTTAGTTTTATTTTTAAATACAAATGGTCGTAATGTTATTAAAATGTATAAACAATTTATCACAACTAGGTAACCAACATTTTTACTTATTATTGTGGAGTTATTAGAATTGTATCTCTTTGGTACCGCGAAAAAATGACCCCATATGAAATTTTGCAAAATTATTGTGCAATTGATTAGTTTTTTTTTCAAACTATAATACCTACCTATTTATATATTTATTATTATATTTTAATATTTTATTGTTTTATTAAATTTTGTCCTTAAATAAGTTTTTAAAAATATAAAATATTTATTTAGTAAAAGGGGTAAATAAAAATAAAATAAAATTTAATTGATTTTTTTGAATAGATCACATTTTATGTGATATTTTAAACGATTAATATTTATTTTACTATTTATAATATTATATAATAATATAAAATAAAATATAATTTAAAAAAAATCATAATTGTATTGTAGGTGAATGGAGTGTTTTCGAAATTGAAAACTGTTTATTATTTGATAATCACAGTATGAATGGTGAAGGGGCTATAAATTATGGTACACAAAACAACCTAAAGTTATTGACATTTGTAAATAACTGGTATGCAGATGGAAATTTCGCATTAGCCCCCAAAAAATTTTTTGCAATTAATACAAATTAATTGCAACTAAATAAATTATTTTTATATATAAAATTGTATTATATATTACTAGCTGTCACCCTCGGCGTCACCTGTGCCAAATATTTGTTTATTTTATAATTATATTTGTGAAAAAATGTATATTATGCAATATTTCTACTAATCGTAATAGTAATATAATAATAATATGTAATCAATGTGGCAATCCACGATAAATAAATAAAAAAAATATTCTTTTTTCGTGTATCGAGAACTAAATTCATGTGTGAGCCACCTAGTCTTCAGCGTTATCTATAAGGGTTGATAAAATATGCTATAACACCCACCAATTCTTGAGGGACATCTAGATTAGCTATCAATAGCTATTGATAAAACATTCATTATAAACGGTCCGATAGTTTTTGAGTCTCTATCAAACAGACAAACATATATTTTTATATAATATATAGAATAGCTGTGCGTTCTATTTTATAATATATATTTTTTAGACATTGTAATACAAATTTATCATGTTTAAAAATATTATTACTATTTTTTTTGGTGGGATTATTTTTTAGGGGTCTAAATTTCCGGAGTTATCTATTAGATTATTATTATTTATTTATTTATCTCTTTTCTATAGCTATTCATCTATTATTTTATTTACTGATTAAGTTAAAGTGCCAAGTAATTGGTAAGTAATACTATTGATTATAAATACTAGAACTTATAATCAATAGTAATAGGTAGGTAGTACATAAGGTTGTTCAAAAACAAATTAATAAAAACGTATTGCGTGTGCTACTGCTGTTAAAAATTCTGTTAAACTTTTGTTTTCTCATTGATGTCCAAATAGATTTTTAGTATTTTTTTTTATGTTTTTCACAATGCGGTAATTTTCTTTTATTACTTAATGTCTAAACTAAAATCTCTTAATGCTTAGATAATGCATATTATACAGAATGACTTTTTAAAAATATGTTTAATAGAAATACCTGCCCATTATTTAAAACACTATAGGTAAGCATTTATTAAAATAATTAAGTAAAAAACTTAAAACTTTTTTGATACTTTTTTTAGTTATTTACTACTAATAGTATTTTTCATATTATACACCCTTTATTCTGCGTTTCAAAAATAAAATACTTTAAAATACTATTACTATTACTATAGAATTAATAATATAACTGTCAAAACTTAATATAAGTAATTTTTATGAATAAAAGAGTTGGTTTTTTTACTGTGTCTTTTTTAGCTTATTTGTCCGTGGCTTTATTTCCTACATTCAATACAATTATACACCTACATATTTAATTTAATATCGCAAATTGTTTCAATCTTAGTTAATTTACAGCACATTATATTGCTATGGTAATTTTTATTTAGCGTATAACCGTTAATGTTTCAACAGCGCATACAAACATCAATATAATTATATACATTATTATAGTAAAACGTGTTTAAGTTATCAATGAAAACAGTATTGTAATATAATTAGCTAATAATATTATATTATAGTGTAATGGAGGAAAAGTTTATAGACTCAACCGGAGTAAAAATAATAATATATCCAGGACTTCTCATATCTAATTAGTAATTATATTTAATAATATGTTTGAGAATCATTTGGCATTACCCAGAGAACACCACGAGGGGGTAATTTTCATTAAGCTTCAAACATTATTTTGTTTTATAATAATTTTCATATTATTAAAATGTATAAAAATTCGTTATAGTTGAATTAAATTATATAAATGTAAAATTGTGAGTGTAAAAATGCGAGTAAAATTAATTTTTTAAGTAGAAAGCTATGAACTTATGTATTCATTTGCTGAAAATTTTTATTTTTACACTTTTTAAGTGTTTCTACCAATAATTTTTTTTTAGTTTTAGAATTTTGAGAATTGGTTTGTAAATTATGACGGACTGTTGATTTTAATATAGGTTTCAGATTGTTTTTTTTTTAATTTGGTTATGACAAAATATTTATTTGTCAATGCATATTTATTGGTGAAAATTATTGAGCTGAGTTTACAATTCACCTTTTTTTATTATCTGCAATTTCTTGCCCAAGTTTACAACAAAAAAGATAATCGAGGGCTTAGTTTACATGTGCCCATTTACAGCAACCCGTTTAGAGGGCCTGCACTCCTCCGTGTAGGTATATCGTACACACGTACATGATTATTAGTTTGTTTAAAAATTGTGACAATTTAAATTTTTCTCCAGCTTTCTATTTTATTGTATATTATTTTTGTGTGTAATACCTACGATAAAATGTGATGTTTTTCGTTCCAAAATTATGAAATAATTTTGACCACAAATATGTAATTTTCGTTTTTTATCATAGTTAGTTGACTTTGAATATCAGTGATATAATTATGTACTTACTTATTAAATTTAATATCGCAAACTTTGCCATCCATAGCACATAATATCGTTCTCGTCATATTTATTTAGTACAACTGTATATACATTTATAGCGCATAGAAATATAAATATAATTGTATAGATTATTAGTAAAACGTGGTTAAGTTATCAAAAGAAAATATTATATTATGTTGGATTTTTTAGTTGATAATATTGTATACGGGATTTATTCTCGGCGTAGGTATAAACGAGTATGTCTTTTTTTTAAAAGCATTCACGATTTTAAATTAAGGCGATCGATTACATGTAAGTTGTTAAAAATTTCTAAAATAAAACAAAATAATTAAAATAATTAAATGTAAAATTATTAGGTAAGTACTTATTTTTACTAAATTATATATCTAAAATATAAGAAAACAAGTCCAATATAAACTTACATACAGCGATATAACAAAATATATGACATAAATATTATAGGTTACCATCGTGTTATAAAAACAAAATTAGGATGATATACTGATATTTTGATATATTTGATGGTACACCGAAAAATAAAGGTTGGGCACCATTGCGCAGTTAATGTATATATTATTTTTGTGGATAATACGACAAACCGTGATGTTTTTCGTTTCGAAATCATAAAACCATTTCGACCGTCTATACCGTGCACAGCTGCGGCAATAGGTGGTCGGCTGATGATGTCCACAGGTAGATAAACGCGCTGCGAGTGTAATGTGTATATGTATTGATATACCATACATAAAAGAAATGCCCTTCAACTACTATTAAGTATTCTCCCCTCGGCCAACGCGGCAGGGTGGCAGGAATGCGGTTTTTTCTCTTCACCCTCGTCGGGAACGACAATGAAACGTTTTTTGCATAACCATATATGGGTATTGGGCATATACGACATGATGTTTCGTTTTCGATCTTATCCTCCTCTCTGCAGCACCTGCCTTCAGGCACCCCATTGAATGTTTCTTATAATAATATCAAACGATTTCGGCGTAGTAAATTTTGTTTCTGATGGCATACAGCAATATATTATTCTGTATACGATAGTCTCGTATCTTATATAGATATTAGGTAGTATATAATAATATAATCGGGGCTTTAAAAAGAAGGTATTAAAAAAACATGAAAAAATACACTTAAAATCTCGGGAAATACAGTATTAATATTATATATGTACAATAAATCACGAATATACACTAAAATAACATTGTATGAACGCATTGACATCTCATAAAAGTAAGTAGGTATACAATGTGTACTATATATAAGTAGGTCTATTAGATAGTATAATAATTTTAAAAATCTATTAAGTGTATAAAATATTTTAAATTAACGATATATATTATTAATTAAGTGCGACTTGTGTATTATATTACCTACAACAGACCATGCAAAAAGTAAACATTAGACGAAAATTAAATATTAACTAATAAAATGTGTGCAAAAAGTTTTGATGGACAAAAATTATTAATAATATCGAAAAAATGAAAATATGACCTCAAAAAGGACTTATATAATAGACCTACAAAACCAAAAATGTCTAAAAAAAAATTGCAAAATAAAATATTTTAAAATTGGATTTATTAGTATCATCTAATTCAAATTCTGTGTGAAGGGATAGCTATATATTTTATATTGAGCTAAAAATAATAGATTTTTCTACAAATTCACATTCCTAACATTATAGTATATAAAATATAATTTTACGCCATATTTAACGAGCTATATGGTTATATCTTTATAGTCTATATGTATTATATACGATAAGATGAACGCCTGATAATTATTATAATCTTTAATATTAAACTGGTGTATATAATATTCTTCGATTAGCATTTATATATTATACGTCTGGAGAAATAATAACTAATGTCGATAATATTAATCACATTTTACTCATTTCAGTTTATGATTGTTTAAAAATTCTGTGATGACCCTTTATCGAATTTCACGGAAACACCATATCTAAGGACGTAATTATATAGTGTTATCTGTCGTGATCTTTTGATCTCGAAATGGATAATTATTTGGAATATAACAACAATTCTTGATGCGTACGTGAGATGTTGCAAGAGCATAATATTAAAACTTATACGAAACTGTCTAAATAACGAAATAAATATTACGTAATGACTTCCTCTGAATCTAAACCAGATGATCGTATGATGCAATATAACCGATAATTACGATTGATTGTTGGTCAGACTTATGAACTGTATGGGTATTTTTATAAGTATAGACCGTATATAGTGTCGTTAATCACAAAAGGAAAAGGAAAAATATAGAAAAGAAGGTTTAATCTGTGACAAATGTCAGTCTGTGCAAGAAATTGAAATTATTATGGAATAAAATAGCGTGTGACATATGCTATATACATACATATGCAGATAGTTTAAATGAAAAACATTTTTACTTTTTTTAACTGAAAAACGTACTTTAGTTGTAATTATATCACTAAATCTCAAATAAAAATAAAATATCAATTGAATCTCTAGTTCGAGTACAATTGGCGATAGTCGTGTTTCGTACGAATTTGGAACACCCATCATAAAATAATATAAAATATATAATAAATTAAAATTTTAACTCCTTGTATTGCGATAGAGTCTAGCAATAAAACAAGATCGAAAATTCATGTGTAATTTCCAAACATTTTTTCATTATTATATAATATATATATATATATATATATATATATATATTATTTTGGTAATCAGTCAAAAAAATCTGTGTTTTTTTTTGTGTCTATCATTACATTTTGGGGCTATAAAAATACTGAAATTTTCTTCATCGCCATCTCTTCCTGTAGAAAAGTAAATGTAGTTGGTACATTGGGGGGGGGGGGGGGGGCAAAAGAAAAACATTCCTAAAAGTTTTTAAAAGTGTCGAGAAAAACAATAAAAAAATTAAAGGAAAAACTGAAGTTTATATGCAAAACCAGTTTTTGACGAAATCAATTATGTTTTTTTAGGTGTAAAACCAAAAATAATAACAGTAGTTATATGAAATTGTCACCAAATGTTTATGTAACCATTTTCTATACGCAATAAATAATAATAATGAAAAAAATTATTTTTAAGCTATTTATTATTAGTATAATAAATTTTCGGTTTTTTAATTTTTTTTATTATCGTTAATAAAAATTTAATTAATCGGTCAAAAACTTGTAAATTTAACACAAGATTTTCCATAAGTTGTTCTACCTTTCACAAAAAAAAAAATATCGAAAAGTTGAATTCATTTTTTATGAATATGTGAAATTATACGTTGGATATTCACCCGTAAACTATCGATATCTCAGGTTACGATTTTCTTATTTTATTGTAATTCAAAAAGGAATAACCGTAGACATTTGAAATTTTCACTAAAAGTTGAAATGATTATTTTCTATACACAAAATTTTTTTTTAAATATATTGACACTATTTGAGCAAATTGTAGGTTTAAGACATTTTCAGTCTTTTAAAATTTTGTTCTATAGTTATCATTAAAAAAAAAATTGTTGTGTCAAAATGCTTGAAAATGTAATACAAAGTATTCCTCGTAAATTTTTATAATAGCAGTTTAGAAATATTAAAAATATAATGGCACAATTTTATTTTTTTAAACATTTTAAGTTCAAATTTTGATCAAAATTCATCAAAACCTCGAATGCTTGCTAATTGTTTTGTAGTTAAAAATATATAAAATATTCAGTTTTTATAGTTAACGACTGAAAATTGAAAACTATGTTTTCTGTAAGTAGTTAATATTGTAACCAATAAATCTAAAGTAAATACTTTTAAATAGTTGATTTTTATAGACATTTTAAGTTTAAATTTGGACAAAATTAGATATTTAAATGAAGAATAGGTATAACGATTATGTTAATTATTTCGTTATTATTGTAATATATTTTTCGTAAGTACTTAAAACTTTAAAAATATATTATTATATTTTATACATTCAGTGATATTTTCAAACACAATGTTTTCTTCGAAAATTAAATCAACCTACTGTATTATTAATAGTAAATTGAATTATGTTAATATCAATATCATAAAATACACTTATGTATAGTTATGTAGGCTGGCAGACCGTCTACGCTCAGAATCGTTTTTCGTATACAATGATTTTATATTTTTAAATTCAAATTAAACACATACATTACAGTGACCATAATCGATACCTACAGTACAGCTGCTGAGTATTAACCGCAATTGCACACCTTTTTTTTTCATTTTTCACAACGCATTTTAAAATTATTGGGAA
This sequence comes from Pentalonia nigronervosa, assembly GCA_014851325.1. NCBI lineage: Eukaryota > Metazoa > Arthropoda > Insecta > Hemiptera > Aphididae > Pentalonia > Pentalonia nigronervosa. Next base: position 81,374 of record JACXSJ010001595.1, read on the forward strand.
TTTTTACTTTGATACCCCCTCCACACAACCTTATAATTACCAACTAGATTCACTTCACTACCTGAAAAGATACTGATGTAAAAAAAAAATGAACTATTTTTACTGTCACAAAAACTTATTTGATAGGTACTTATAATTTTATAATACGAGATTCTTATATCAAGAAATACCAATGCATTAGTGTGTGTACTGCTGTAAGCATATTGTATAACTACTACTATACTCAAAAAAAAAAAAAAAA
>JACXSJ010001596.1:0-81415 GCA_014851325.1 Pentalonia nigronervosa
AATGTAATTTCAATGCATTTCTGATTTTGCAACACCGCGTTTGCCCGCGTTCGGAATCGCCTAGTGTTTAACTAGCATGTAAAGATCAAGATAAAAATTATTATAATTGTCTCGCTCAAACACATTATAAGAAACTCGCCCAAACACATTACTTTTATTATGCGGATAAAAAGATAATTCGTCCAAACGCAGACCGCCCCTGGAATAGCAGCAATAGAACGAATAGGGGCAGTAATAACACACCCTTTCACGTGTATACAATACAACTAGGTAAAAATGGGCTTGTTGAATTCCTCATAATTATATATACCTCCGTATTATATACTGGATACTCGATGTTTATTTATCAGTTTATCGCCATACATTTATACGTCTAATTGTATATTATGTTTGTGCGTCGTTTCGCGTCCCACAATAAATGGGACGGGTACACTATGTTTAGACTATTACATAAGAAAATTATTTGTTTGATTTAATTCTCGTCATCCGCGCCCTGCTGATACTGCAGCAAGTAAACCAAGCGCCAAAACAAATTATATGACTGGCACATATACCGCGCGCATATTAAATAAATAGCGCATATTATTCACCGCATATTACAATTTTTTTTTTTTTTTTAAATATAGACAACGAAATTAGATTCTTACGCGTCGTCGATATGATATGTTTCGGCAGTACAATATGATGTAACGTGCGCCTCGTCTAGGTATATTAACTGTATTGTATACAGCATGATATAAGATTTTGGTCGGTGTCACGCGGCGAGATTATCGCGGCTCAAGCGATGAACTACGCCCTATTGAAACCCGGCTTAAACGTCCGGGCTGCAGCGTGCGGTTAATGAGGCTTAAACATTTTCCGGGGTTACGCGTGCGTCGATCCCGCAACCATTCCGCCGCCACCGTAGCGATCTCTCGTCGTGCGCGTATACATATTAAACAATCACGGTGATGCAGGGGACCGCTCGAGCGCGTATTATTATTATCATCTCTCTAGTCGCGCCGGTTTTCTCTGTGCGCCACCCGTCGCCGCCCTTATTCCGCTCGTATATAGCTCGTACCATCACCGTCATCACCCACCACCGCCCATCGTCGAGCAACACCAGGCTTTTATGCATTTTTTTTTTTTATTTTTTACTATACGCAGCTTAATCGTATATATCGCCGGCGGTCGCCAAAATGTATTATTATATAATATACCATAGCACACGCACGCACACGATAGAATGGCGGGCGCGGTGGTGCCGCTGCCGCTGCAGTTTGTTGCGCAGGGGGGGCACAAAAGCGTATTCATCGCGAGCCCTCCGAAAAACGTACGTCTGAAGTGGCGAGAGTATGTATGCTTGGCACCACTCGAGATGATGATCGGTATATACCCGGTGCGCGGTGGCGGCACAGAACAATGGCCGACAGATTGTGCCTGGTATATACACGGTATACGCGCGGTATACGGGGCCGTCGGGGCGCCAGATGTTGTGGCAAAGACCCCGCGAGCCATACATACACACATATATATATATATAATAATATGTACGTATTATATTTTATATAATCGCAGCGACTACTGTTTAGGTTTTTGTGCGCCCCCCCCCCCTCGACACAATCGTGTTTTCCGCGCACGCGGGGCTTATATAATACGTCCCCCCCCATAACCACTCCGTACGCCGAAATGTCGGTCGAGAGTTGCGTCCGTACGACGATATAATAATAATATATTTTGTTGTGTTTATATTATACTATATTATTATTATTATTATTATTATTATATTGATATACACCGGGACCGGGCACAAACGTTATACGGTACGCATCATAAAATAAATTATATATTATTGTTATAATATTATGGTTCGACCGATTTCCTATTTTCTTTTAGATGATGTTTTTTTATCGATTTTCGTTCGGTAAATACGAAGACGTCTTGTGCCTACGCGTATTCTGTGAACATAATGTTATACACAGTAGTTGGCGTTTATTGGATTCATTTTGAGAGCAGAGTATTTGAGTTTATTAACCGAACAAGGCGAAAGGTCTAAGAGTAAAAAGATATTTATATTTACATTTCAAATATGTGTTGTCATTCTCATTCATAAAGAAAAAAAAACACGAAAATTGATAACAATAGAAACAACAAATATATTTTTTTATAAAATTTTAATACTTTTCGATGTGACAAATAGAAAAAATTTAGGCCTTTTCCTACTTGTTGTATATGGCTATATGATAGGTATATGATGGTTGAATACTGAAGAATTTTAGTTTTTACCTATCGCTACATGATATAGGATAATGATGTCTTATGCCGCTTTATTGGATACCTCGTAGACACCATAATTAAGGGGGAGGAGTGTTAGTATGATAAAATCCTAGTTGTGTTTCTTATGGTATATATTTTCACATCATGAATCTGAACAGTTTTTTGAGGGACTTATAATCTCATAGCCCTCATTATTCGCATCTATAATAGCCTTCGAGGTAATTTTTAAGATGAACAAATGTTTTTTGTTTTGATATTTTACTATTTTACTATTTATGGTAAATTTGTAGAATTCGTTCAATTATGAAAATATTTTAATTGAAAAATGTATAATATATCGTATACGTGCTTATGTTTATTTTATTCTAACTGTCCACATCCGGTAAATCAACCGGTACGCATCTGATGGTTAGCATTGCCCAATGCAGTTTGGGTTCTATATAATAATTATATATTAGCCGCCGTTACTGGCTTGTTATAGAGGCATAAATATATTTATAATAATGTAAATTATCATTTCATATTGCATCTGAGACGATGACGAGATCGTTCACTCGATGTTTCAAAAACATCATTTTATTTACTTATATTCACTTTTATGATTTTTTACTTGATCGTTTATAATTTTGGTATATCGTCGCAATGCAGTCCAGGCTTTGAAGTTTTCTGAGTCATCCTGTTATAAGTACACCGATTGTGTAGATGCTTAATATTATACTAGATTGCAGGTAGACATTCTTGTTGGTCGAAGTTGTTTATACATTTTCTTACGTCTGGTTAAAACCAGGGTCATAAAATATTTGTTGTGTTAAATATTTAAAATAATGAAAAATTTTAATATTTACTTGATCTGAATTCTTGTCACTTAAAATAAAAGTTCAATCAACTAAGCGTTGACGTATAGGTAATATACCTATATTTGTTGTCCCGATATGAATTATATTATATTAAATAGACTTGTCAATATTAAAAATTTCAGTGCATCAAATTGATGATTATATGCTTTGATATCTTTACAGGAACATGATTGATATATTGTACCTACCTACCACGCTCTTCCTATAATTGGGCTGTTTTATGAGTTTTTAAAAACATAAAATCCGTCGCATCGAGTGGTTTGTTAATTTAATTATTCACTTGAATAATATTATTATCCCGTTAGTCTTTGGTGAATATTATATAATTTACGCTCAATTTCAATGTCATCGTATCATCATATATTATATTAAATTCTATAGTACGGCAGTAATTCGCGCGTGGAGCACGTGTAATACCGCACCTATTAAAATGGTGGTATAACAGAAGTATACTAATATAATTAGTGTACTATTATGCGGCATATTTAAAAACCTCGTTGGCGTGCATTCATATATATTGTAATGTATGATGATAATTAGTATCGGTAGGTATATCGTCATTGTCTCAATGATCATCGAACGGCGGGTAATGTAATAATAATAATAATAATAATATACACACTACACGACATGTATACGTACCTAATATAATATTATGTCATCTGTGTACTTACCGTCCTATACTCAGTATGGGTACTCGTACATAATTCACGCATGAAAAAAAAAAAAAAAACAAGAACCATTTAAATAACAGTCGGCGGCGGAGGCGGCGGTACAGACGTAAAAATCTGCGTGAATGGCGCGCGCTCGTATCGTTTATATAATATACGGACAAGTAGCCGAGTAGAAGCCGTCAAGCCGAGTACTTTTGAAAAGTGAAGTGAATTTATGTAGGAATTATTCGCAGATACTCGTGGCGGCGGCGGCGGCCTCAAGTATGCACGGCGGCGACGGATCCCGTTCGTTCGGTCAAAAGAGTTAGTCTTTAAACCGTTATCCAAAAGCCGCGTAGAGTGCACTCGGTTCGCGAGCACTTTTAAAAACACCTCTTCAACTTTATTTCCACTTCGTTCCCATTCACTGTCAATATTAATGTTGGTCATCTTTTGACTTTCAACAGCAACTTATATAAATGTTCAGTTGGATTCGTTTCTATTTATATATTATACTTTCCACTTGGCCTTTGACAATGTGATATTGTAAATATTGTGATGATAATAGTTATGTTAATCCAACCCAGCTATTAATATTTAACTGAAATCATACAGTATTCATGTCAACCGATAAGGAAATAAATGTACACGACACGTACACAAAATTAAGCTGCATTTCCACAAAGTACATGCAGCTCATATGTATGCATGTTCAATTTTATACAATTGTACAGTTAGTAATTTTAAATTGTTTTTTCACGATTGTCTTATACTAAACATATATTTGTGTGAAGAGTGTTTTCAACAGTATTCAGTAGTTTGTGTTTAAGTTTTTCGAAATGTTGAATACTACTCGACTATCTGCAGTCGTCTATATTAAATATATATGAATATATATATATATATAATATTACGCTTTTTATTCTCACTTAAATAAGTATGTGGTGGTATTTTACAGGTTAAGATATGGTTCCAGAATCATAGATACAAGTGTAAACGTCAAGCGAAAGAAAAAGCTATGGCCGAACAAAATGCCCAAAATCAGGTAAAATATTCTAAAAAAGAATATGTAATTTATTATTAAAATATATTAATTGCATATAGGTATTCTATGTAAATAATAGTATCTAAATATTATATATAAATTTAATTCTGACATAAATCAAACCTATAAAAATATCAAATTAAAAGTACGCAAGTACACATACTAAATGCTAAGAGTACAAAATAAACCGATTTTTTTGGATAGAAAAAGTATTTACAAAAAACACATATTCCTATTTCAAATAATATTCATGTATAGGTACACGGGTGTTTATTTATATTATGTACAATTAGTAAAAATCGTTAAACGAACCGATTATAACATAGAACGCGCGTAAAGTCTTATTGAGTTTACTTTTATCCACAGGCCCAGAGTTCGCCACGACGAGTGGCCGTGCCCGTTTTAGTGAAAGACGGCAAACCGTGTTCGGGTACGTCAGACGCGTCCGGTCAACAGCCAGCGCCCGGCGGCAACAATTGCAACGGCCACAGCACCGCTATGCACCACGGTGGCCACGTACCCGTCCCCGTCCATCCCCATCACCACGGTCACCATCACCATCACGGGTCGCCCAACGTTGGGCACCATCAGCAACAACACCAACCGCCGCAACATCAGTTGCTGACCAACACCGCGATGCCATACCCTAGACAGAACGTCGGTCAGCATCACCATCAACAACAAAACATGTCCTATTTATCCATCCAAGGACGTGCGTGGTGAGCTGCGGCCCGTTGTCATTACCTATCTTATTAATATGTGAGCATTTCTTAGTGTAGATTTTCAAAAAAAATAATTTCATATTGTTTTGTTTCAATACGAATTTTGTTATGTGAATATATATATTTTAATATTTGATATATTACACACATACACATATAATACTTTTTAAATATATAAACAATTCGAAACATAACATTTTTGAACAAACACAGTTATATAGTGAGATATTAGGAAAAATGTTCATAAATTATATATTTCGCTTAGGTACCTCTATTATTTAAGCCCGTTACGTATAATCATGTGTACACATTTTTTATTTGATTTTATCTTGGACTCTCTAAGTCAATTACATTTTTTTTTTGTGCTATGTGTCTTAGTAATTTTTTTTTAAGTTTAATTATCTAAACGTCCTACCTCCAAGTCACGTATATACTTATCGATGTAGGTATAAAGTATTTTAAAACTTTAGTAAATTATTGTAAATCGCAATAATTTAATTCATTTTGTATAAATGACATTTAGGTTACACATAGGTACTTTAATTTTCTGAACTATTCTGCAGGATATAATATAACATAACCTCAATCAAATAAGGCAATATTATTTAATGGAAAATAGTATCAATTTGTTAATTATATCCAGTCTCTTATGTTTGTGAGAGTATATATATTAATTTGATTGGCCCGCGATAGTTTCACATTGATATATTTTTTTTTTTTGTAGGTATATAAAATAATTTATCTATTTATTTATATTAATAAGTTATACGTATATATCATATATGTATGTATACTTGTGTAAAAACCTCAATTTTTAATGCACTTTGAATATCATTCTTAGTTGTATACTTGTATATTATATAGGACCTAGTTAAGAGTTTTGTAAGTAGGTTCTAATATTATATAAAGAAAATAGACTGTTGAATAAATCTAATAATGCCTAACCTACCTACCTGATGTATTATTTAATAATTCTTGTGTAAATTTGCAATCAAATTGGTTAAATTGAAAACATTTTATCAACTATATATTATAGTTAATATAATATGTTTTTGTATATGAATATCTATAGCCCATAGGTACCTATTACTTCATAGTATAATATTAAAATATTTGCAATATATTAATAACTGTTGTGTAATTATTAATTATCAAACGAATCATGTTAAAAGCTGAGAAAACCACGTCAATGACCTATACTTATATATTTATTTCAGCGGAGGTATAAAATATATTTATATATATTATACAGTTATAAGCTTATATTACATTATGGGCGTTGTTTGAATTAAATTATCATCATCAAAATTTAAATAAGATACATGTCGTTTTATTTTATTTTAATTTTATTTAGTGGGTAATAGGTAATTGTCTAAAATTAAATTATCAAAATGATATAGATACGTCGTACATATATATATATATGGTATACTGGTAGTATGTCATATAGAAGTGTGTCATATAGAAGTGTGTCAAAATGTATATTGCAATTTATGTTTGTTTACCTTTCCTTAAAATATATAATATATTATATTATGTTCGTTTGACGTTATAATCATAATATATTATTCACGCTCGCATTAACTTGTAACGAGTTCTTATATTGATTACATTGTTTTAAATTGTAAAAGGCCCGAATATGCATAGGTACGCTAAATTTATATTAAGTGGAAATATCTCTTGCACGACCCCATTAAATAAAATATATTAAATACAATGTGCTGTAATTATACTTTGTAAAAATTCCTTAACTTCTGTATAATTATAACTATTATTGTTATTTTTTTTGTAAAATGTGATGTATTATTATATATATCTACGTGATTGTATACGAAATAAACATAAAATATGAAAATAGTAAACGTACCTATGTACATAATTTACAATACAAACGATGTATAATGTGATATGATTTGGTCCTCCACATAAATATAATCGCGGTTTTTCCGTCACCGTCTTTCAAATATATTATACACAATATAGCGTCGAGTTCTACAGCGAGGAGCAAGAAAATCGTTTACGACTTGTGTGTTCTGCGCATATCCTTAAATCGGAAGCAGTAATGCCTATACATAATAATATTATATTTACGTACATGGTACACACACGCATGTAATGGATGTATATATATATATATATATATAGTCGTTAATGAGTAAACAGTAGCGTTATGCAGCATTATGTAAACCTATACAAATATATATATATATATATATATAATATGTATATAATAGAACACAAGAGAACCGCATATATGACGAGCGAAAATAGGCGGAACCACGACCGGCGAAGGACCGCGCCCCCGACGCCATGACAGTGTCCTCTATATAGTATATTATTATGTGTGTGTGTGTGTGTGTGTGTGTGTGTGTGTGTGTTATTATTACTATTATTATTATTACAGCGCAGCACGTTCCCGGAATCCGGACGATCGTTTTAACGCGCACGGCTAGAGGGGAAACACGATTTAATAAGGCACAAAATATGTGTACAATAAAAAAAACGATCGACCCCAGCAATCGCCGGTGGCAAAAAAAAAAATGTATATTATATTGTACATATACGAACTCGTGCTTTGATTTGAATCCAATTATTATTATTGGATAGCTAAAAAAATTATAATAAAGGTCCTGGCAGAAAAAGACAAACATACAGATAAAAAAAATAAAATATGTTTGCTTTTTTCGAATTACTGTAAAGTACAGGCAAATACGCCGTTACGGACAAAAAATCAAATTTAATAACTTTTCAAAATCGACAATATCTATATGACCATATTTATACTAAACATTAAGTTATACCTATATGCTTTGTATGGGTACTTATATAAATATATACACGATTAAATTAATTATACATCATGCGTTTTGTGACACGTACATATATATACGCAGGGTGATCCATTTCGTGAGACGTTTATACAGCACACATAATGAGTGTTAAATTTTGTAGTCCATACACTCTTTATTTTTAACAGCTATTTGTATTAATATTTACAAGATCAAAACTACATTAGGTTGATACATATATATCATAATTTATTATAATTTAAAATAGAGAAAAATGTATGATACGAAAGTTTTTTAATTTAGAAACTTTTAAAATGATTTGTACATTTTATAATTTTTTACAATATTTTAGTGGGGTTTTGGACGGTCAACTTTAGAAATTTATAAAAACTTTTAATATCTCTCAAACAAAAATTATTGCATTAATAAATGTTGTTTAAGCACTAAAATGTATCAAAAAAATGTCTTCATATTATATTTGAAAAAAAATATGGGTGCTCATTTGAGTTTCTAATGTTTACCCCTTAAAACCCCCCTAATATATAAGGGGGGTAATTGTAAACAATTATAAAATGTAGGTACAAATCATTTTAGGTATTTCTAAATAAAAAAACCTTTAGTATTATACATTTTTCTGTGTTTTGAATATTTATGTAATAAAATGGCTGTAATATAAATTTTGAATCACCGCATATATATGTACCTATATATGTATATTTACAACTTTAATTACCTACCTACCTAATTGGTGTTTAATTCCCATAAGTAAAGACTAAAATAATTTCACAGTCAGTGAATAATATACCATATATAGGTGCCTACTGCAAGGACAAAAAAAATCGTATAACTATATTTTTATAATATCTATAAAAAAAAAGTGATGATGATTATAAATAATCCTATTAATGATTCGTGTTCAAACTTTAAACGATAAAGTTTTTATACACACTTGGTTTATATTTCGAGATTAATTATGATTTGTAAAAGTTCAACAACATTGTATGTGAATTACTCAGTATTGAACATTTTAATTATGTTATATAATATAGGTAGTCAATTATACTTTATGAGATGGAAAATAAAGGATTATGTATAGGGTAGGTATATCGATTAGTATAATAAATGCCATTATATCTTTTTATTGGAAGCTCTTCGCAAAAAATTAATTATTGATAAATTATAATTAACAGAGTTAATAATAATAATAAAAAAAAAAATGTATAAACACTCAAACCGCTGCTATCGAGTTCGACGTATTGAAGTAGGTATAAGCTATAATATATAAATAGTGTATTAAACTAATTTATATATACCTACCAAGATAATTAAACTAAATTTAAAGTGGTTTGAATAATACATATTATTATCTATAATAAGCACGAATAGAATCCACAAAGCATATTAATGTTTATAACCAATAATAAACTGTTATTATGCAAGTAAAAAAAAATATATAAAATTACACACACAAAATAATCCACGTTAAGCGTTGCGGACAGATTCCCCTATTTTTGCTAGTCTTAAATATTGATATTGTTTATTGAAATTGCAGGGTCCTCTAAATGTTTTTCAGGTGACCTATAATTATACAATGATGTACGTGTTTGAAGTTTCTCCCACTATGACTAAATCTTCTCGAACAATTTGTAAATTATATAGCTCTTTAAATTAATTGTAAATTTATCCCAGAATTTGTAAGAATTTTTAACTTACAATTTGTTCACGTGTGTATTTTTCTTTAGATATTAAAATAAAAAATAATATAATTCATATATGTACCTACAATAGTACTAGAAAATATTCATCATTATTTATAATAACTATATATACGTCTATATACAATAATATTTTAAAAATATTAGTGCAGTCGACAGAATAACGATATAATAAGGATTATAGATAAATTAATTAATTAAAAACATAAAAAGTTAATTAATAAGTAAAAATTGTTCCTAAATTACTACATAAATCAATTTTTTTTCTAGTTCATCTAATGCTTCTCATTTGGGGTTATATTTACAACCCCTCGATGAACAGAATAAATCATTGATACGACTTTAGAATACATAATAATTTAAAAGTTTGTAAACATTAAATATTTAAATTCATATTTTAAATATATTTTAAATTTAATTTTAAAAGAGAGAAGAAACCCCCAAAAAAGCTATAGCTTATACATTATGATATAAATATATATATATAATGTTTGAACTGTTAATTTAATATTTATTTAATTTTTTTAACATAAAATATATTTAATAGGTACAGTATTTATCTCTACGGCTTTACTAGAGTTAATTGTTTTTATAATTAAAAAAAAATAAATAGATATGAATAGATATTTTACTAGATTATAAAAAAATATTATTATTCATATTATTTTCTTTATAAAAATAACAACTATAAATAATATTATTAAAAATATTGATAAAAAGGTAATGTTGGATATCCTTCCCTCCTCGTTTGACTATCCTGATCCAAATTTAGCACATAAGTAAAATATTGACCTACTGATAATGACCTCTGGTTTTTTTTGTTAAATTAAAAAAAATGTTTCTTTATTGTTGTGTCTGTGTGATGTTAAAACAAATAAAATAAGAACGATACAAGATCGGAAGATACACCAAAGAATAAATAGTATTTAGATTCTAAATACAATTAACAAATGTCAAAAGATTCAACTTTTTAGATACAAATGTATGTACATCTGTAAATATTTATAGATATAATGTATCTGCTCATATCTGCCTATATCTAGGCATTGTATAGTTCAGATCAGGGATCGCACAACTTTAATGAACTATTGTTATCAATCTCTAAGTTATTCAAGGTTATCACAATCGACTTACACCAAACCCTTGGTCACCCAACTCTTTTTCTTTACTTAAATTAAACTCGTTTGAATACAAAATAATTATTCATTATACATAACGTTCAAACTTCAAATAGGTCTCTACCAATAGTTTTTATAACATTAAATATTAGTATAATTACAGTTATTTGTATGTAAAATTAGTGTATCACCATTTCTTTTCTCCACAACTTACAAGTATATGAATATGCATAACTATATATAAGTATAAGATACATGTAACCTATGTAACTATGTAATATGTATTATTAGGTACTTAATGCGATTTAACTAAATTTGTATTTTGATGTCAAAAATAAAAAAAAAATAAAAATTATATAAATATATAACAAATAGGTATTTTTAATATTTAAAAGTTTTTATTTAATACTCTTAGAGCATTAATAATCTGCAAGGATTAATTTTAGTTGAATAATAATACACAACACTAAAATAAATATAGCACGCGCAAATGTAATATTTTAAATTATTTGCCTGTTTTGAAAATTATATTTTTATTGAGTGGAGAGCATTTAAGAAATTGAAAAACTAATGTATACACGTTCTGACTTTAATAGTTGAATACAATTGTTGAATCTCTTCATAGCTGTACGATTAATATTGCACCTATTTGTCATAATGCTACAAGTACATAATTATTTCTAAACACTTAACATGCATAAATGACTCCGACTCCTGTGAAATAACACACTGTAAGCTATTATAATTTATATAGTGTTCATTATTGTTTAATGTGGATTTAAAAACAAAATGTTTTCATTCATAGTATTTTTGATCCGTTACGCGATTTATCGTAAAATCGCATAGGTATACATATAACAATACAGTGGGTACCTACCTATAAAATATAATAAATAAACTTATTATGCGTTAGAATTTTGGCGAGTCACATGAAATACTTTCGCACAGGTTCTCGGCGTTCCCCCCGCGGTGGTGCAATCGCCACCGCCACTACCACCGCCGCCACCGCCGCCGCCGTAATCGTCGCTGGCTCGGACGCGGGACATAACGCGCGGCACAGGCTCGCGCCCGGCGGTGGTCCGCCTCTATACGCGTACGGTGGTGCGCGGGTTTCTAGCCGCCCCATTGTTTCGTCGTGTGAGTCCCACGGCCGAGTTGCCAGACCACCGCGAAATCACTGAACACGTATTAAACATATTATACCACAGGCAAGTTAACTCGGAAGTGGGCATTATGCGTACAATAATAATAATAATAATAATACACATACCTATACACGCGTATACGTAGGTATATATATCGCCGTGTTCCTCCCGCGTGTGAGAAATGATGATGGTGATGCAGTTGCGCGCCCGCGCTCGCTCGCACACATTTTTTTCAAAACAATTCGATCGGAAATGAACAAACATAAAGTTTGACGACGAATTCCCACACGCGTAGCGATGACGTGAGAACTGCACCGAACATGGCTGCAATATTATACATAGTTGACGTCGTACACCGCGGCGTGCCTATAGGTATACACGGTCAAAGTGGATCAGTCGTACTTATAATAAACATGCACAGTATATGTGGATGCAGTAAATCGCGCATGTATACGTCATGGAAGAAAATTGCGAAAGCCGAATTAAAACTATTCGGACGAAACGGCCGTTATATGTATACTTTAGTATATCTGTATATTAAAATATTTACGATCGCTAAATGCCCATATATACACCTATCCGCTTTTGAATCGCTCGATAATCCAAACGTATAATTAAACCATGGTTTTATTATCGTTCTATATAACTACATATAATGCTTCATCCCAGCACAGCCACAGGTCCTATATCGACTACATCACCGCATTCTCGGTTTGGTGGTGTCGAAATCTACAGATTCCTTATTCTTCCAGTCACCACCTTGATTTTTGTAACTACTCCTATACCGTAAAATAAAACTTTCCTTTATTAATTAACTGTTCACCAAAACAGCAATATACTCTACCACAACCGCGACCGCGACCACATTTCATTGTCCTACTCTTTTCTTATCTCGGATATATATCATTTAGTACCTATAGGCTATAATAAAGTGTTAATTGTAGTAAACCTAATTTAAACTTCTGACATCAACCTTCTCCTCAACTCTCGTTACCCCTATATAGACATACAGGCTTTATAAAACACTGTACAGGTTTCCGTGCACGTCTATATTACTAACAAAAGTCTAGAGATTGTTTATTTCTATAATCCTTAGCTGTATAATATGATATGCAGTAATAGGCAACATCGATAAAAATAACCAACTGCTGCTGGGCGTTGTCGTCATAGAGATTCGATTCGATTTTATATAGTCGTATAGGATTTTTTTTGGCATTTAGTGCAGTGGCGAGTGTTTATCGTTAGTGTGGTATAGGCAGTATAGCGCCGATGTCATTACACGCGGTCCGCAGTCCGGCCCGTGCAATTTTCATCGGAGGCTGCGTGCAGTCATAAACACACGCGACCACGGCCGAGGCTATTAAACACGCGGCTAGTCTGGCGGCTACGTACACACGTAAGTATATATATATATATATATATATATCACATACATATTATACACATAGTTTAGTGCATCGCGGGAGTACGTGATATATATATATATGGCGAGATCGGGATGGGTGAACGAGGGTGAGCGGTGGGGGCGGTGGAGTTAATAAAAGTGTGTTTAAACGGGTGCGCGCGCGTACTCGCGGGGGAGAGATATACTGTCAACGGCAGCGGCGGCGGCGTCTGTATTACTGCCGGACAACAATGACGTTTTTGGGGTGTTAAGAATTTTCGGCGCGAATTTATCTTCGACCCCTGTCACGTGTCTTTGGCACCGTGAAATTCGAAAACTGGACTTGGGATTAAAACCGGGCCATTTAAATATGAATGTGAACGTATATATTTATATATAAAATAAATATATATGTATAATATATACGTAACGCTCGCACAATCGCAGTACGGTAGTATCATATAAAAGTCTATATATATATATATATATATATATAATGTATTGTGTGTGTGTTCTCGCGGTCAGTGAACTTTGGAATAATATATTTTATTTGATCATACGGTTCAGATTCAACAACTCGAAAAAAAATTGACTGCTCCGACCTTCTTATAATTTCTCACTGTATAGGCGTCATCGTGTTATTTCCAAAACATTATTATTAGTATAGGAGTATAGGACTACCACACGTTGCTATGATATAATTGATAATTCACATTTGTCACGACTCTATCATCACACCATATTATATTATACCATCTGTGAATCGTAACGATTAATTAATTAAATTCTATAAGAACCTACGTAACCGGTCTGTGACTAGCTAAAACTGATGTATAATGTTTTGCCGTTTTGAGGTAGCATGAATGATCAAAAAGCTTACGGAATAATCTGTTTTGTTGCAATTCAGAAAAATATTATAACAGCTGATATTCCAGATATTCCACGACCTAACCCTGTCATAATTCGTTTTTCAAACGCGTTAATAAATGTTTCCACTAAATTATATTATAATACAGTAACGTATTTAAAAAAAAATAATAAAATATTTTAATAACATAATACAACTGCATATTATCAAATTATTGTTCGAGCCGGACCGTTTGCAGGATAACGGCGTGGCGCGTCGTTCGATACAGAGACCGCACCGAAGGAGGAAGGCGCCGTCGCGGCGGTGAAAGCGCCACCGCGAACTTGTGTCTTATATTATTGTTTCTACACCACCGTACGCTTAGACTCGAAATCGTGGCCAATTTCCGAACGGGCCCGACGAACGGCAAGTCATCGCCGTCGTGTGCCCCGTGGGTGGTCGTTCCGCGACGTCGTATATATACTATATATATATATATATATATATACGTAGTCGCAGCCGTCGCCGTCGCCGCTCGTCAGGTGCATGACGGGCACCGATGGACTGACGACTGACGTCCGCGTGTTGTGAGTATGTGCAAGTGTGAGAGTGTGCGTGAGTGAGAGCGTGTGTGAGGCGCTAAATGCTAAACAATAGCGACTAGCCGACAATACGCGGTGGCAGTCCATTTTGTATTTAGGTGTAGGTATAGCTTCAGCGCTATGTCTTGTTGTCTCTACTGCAGTGCGTAATTGCAGGGTGGTATATGCGTATAGAGTCAACGCCCTACGGCTTTCCCAGAAGTTAAAGTTTTTATACGATGTATCACCTATAACGATGTATAATAGCTTAGACAATTATTGTTTTGTTCGAAATCCGAAGAAAATGTTGTCAAAATGTGATGTATATGGGTGATGGGAAAATTCACAACAATAACACGCTACATACACGTTACGCCATGAGGTAAAATACGATACAAGAACTGAGAAATATATTAGTGTATTGTACCGTGTATGATTTTATAATTTGTCGATACGGATTTAACCGTGTATTTTTATTTTATTTTAAATTAACGCCTAGTAGGCTCATGTACATATTGGTAACATACAATATAACAAATATCAAAATTATTAATAATAATTCATTATATATTATAATGTGTAATAATTCGAAATATGTGGCGTTATAAATGCCTACTGAGGTAGTTGCAATCAACGCAATATTTAGAAACAACTCAAAAAAATAGTAAATCTTACAATTATAAATCAATTACTTACATAATATACTATAATTTCTACAGTAAGAAAAATCTAAAAACAATTACCAAAAACATTCGAATTTTATATTTAATTAAAGATTGTAATTTAATTTACATAATACATAGAATATTATAGTTGTATGGTACGTAATGTCACTATAATAATTTATTTATAGACGATTCACTATTGGATCTAGTGTTAATTATGCCTGAACCATTTTTACAAATTATAAATGTTGATGGATTAATATTAATCGCCAAATTTTTCAAATCACTATAGTCCCCATATCTTCCAAACCCATTATCATGAACCTATAATTATCCTTACTTAATACACAAAGTTAAATGACTCAAAAATTACTCGTTTGAATTTTGATTTTGATACGTCAACATTTTCAGAAAAATAATCAGCTAAATAATTTACTTAGGAAAAGAAGGATTTTTATTTAAAAACAAAAAATTTAAACTCCATAGAATAACCTTAAGTAAAACAAAATTCTCAAGAATTTGAAATTATGGTATTTAAGTATATTTGAAAATTCCAAAACTAGTTTTTTAATTACTGCATTATTGAGAAAGAAAGCAGGAGACTCAGTGACTATGCTTGTTGATCACCCTCCTGTTTATATTTCATAAATTTCATATACCTAACAATTATTATTATTATTATATAATATTACGTACCATATAAATACAACTACACAATATGCATACATATTAATTTATAACCTTTAATTAAATTTAATATTAGAATGATTTTGGTGGTTGTTTTTAGATTTTCTTACTATAGTAAATATATTATGTATTCAATTTAATTCACAATATTGTATATTTGTATGATACATTGCTCCCTAGGCTATTTTTTTTTTTAATTGTTACTAAATACCTACCTATAAAGTATACTTACGTAGTACATGATATTCGATACTTATGAGTAAATGCATTTAAAAATTACGACATTATGTATTAATCGCATTATTATTACATACACACGTATCTGCGTAGATGTGCTATTTTTAAACCCTTATCGGACCCTAAAAGTTGTTTGTGGTTACAAAAATTATTATAATATCCCTATATCACGCAACAACATGACACACGTGTTACACTGGCAGTGACGCAATTATAATGGTCATCGGTCGGCTTACTTTTCAGATGAGACAACTTGAGTCTAAGACAACGGCAACGAGAAAATAATTGATAATAACGTTGTATAATACATTTAACACCTATGTGTGAATTATATGTTTTTCCAAGTATTGCGAATGCTCCTTAATTACGCCACACCACTGTCTGCGCGTTTATAAATATTTGTTTATTTAAATGTTATATTTATACATGTGCCAAGTAATAGTTGCAGGTGCTCACATTAATATGCTATATGCATACATTGATGCACACTGGTACTATCAATTACTTCACGGTCGGCCTCTTTATTTCATGTATCTACTTAGCAATTATATTATCATCCTTGTTATAAATATTATAAATATTTGTAATATTTATACCTGTGTGACTTTGTATAATATATTATTGTTTACATTTTTTTTCCAATTTTTTTTCAACTTTTATTCGTTATTTCGAGCCTCAAGTTTTAAACCTTCATACATGCAGTTAATTATTAATTATTTTCAAATAATTATTATAAAAGTACCTATATAGCAATTAGCAAACAAACATTTTTATAGTATTTACTATTACGAACTTTTTATGTATATATTTTATACGTCGTATGTCAGTACCTATATAAAATATTATGACTTGACAATGTTTTTTTCTTTAATTTGCAGTGATACACGTAGGTATATATATTCCTATATCTTTTGTCATCCTATAAAGATAAAATCGTATAAAATCCAATACTTTATATAAATAAAATATTATATATTATTATTAAATATAAGATTTGATGGTACAAGCAAAAGTAAAATAATTAGTGAAATTATAAGTGTAAAAAAAAAATGATTTAAGTTTCCATATATGATAAATAGCGCCTACTTTATATAGATGTACAACAGTGCATATCTCTTCTAGTGACCTATTACATTCATGACCTTATATTGTGTACCTGTACCTATATATATATATATATATATATATATATATAGAGCCATAACAATTAACAATCACGTTTTTGCAGTGTAAAATCGTAGAAATATTACTATCCAGTGTAACTAAGTATAATCTGTATTTATATACAAGTATTTTATATATAGGCACTTTATATTATGCATTATGCGTGTATAATATAGATACTTATTACTTTCTGATTAAATAGATGCCTAATACCTATAATGTAAATATGTAATTATTAAATATTTTTGGTTTTTTTTTTATAAAGATTTTGTGTAATATTTTGTTTATATTTTACAGTCAATACGAAGCAAATATTCATAAGCTCTATATTATTATTTTTGTATGTAATATATATATATATATATATATTCATTAATCATCATAGGCTTCATTAAGGGTTGTCAGGGGGTACTTTTGTTACCCCATAAAAATTTTTTGTGGTAGCAAGGGTATTGTTTTGCTACCACAAAATAAATAATAAGTATTCGATATGTATTATTCAAGTTTTTAATTGTTGACCGGGGAAGAGGCGGTACAAAATAATATATTCTGTGATAGTGTTAATTATTTATTAATTTAATGATATAATTTTTTTCAAATAAACAAAAGGTAATTTTTTGTATATAATTGTTTTTCATTACCCCAGAATTTTGACTCTAATGACTCAATCATCATTCAGCGAAGTTCTTTTATGACTTTTAATGATTCCTAATAATGTTAACAATTACAATAATGTGCCTAAAACGTATACTTTCAGAAATTAAATTGTACAGCAGAAAATTATACTTACCAGTTGGCGTTAAATAGACCTTTACGTCTTAAGATTTTAAGCAAAATTGGATCTTACATCGGTTTAAGTAGGCATATTGTAAATATATTTCAAGAGCTTTAAAAGTAAGTTTTACCAGAACTGCTGCAAAACAATTTTAAAACCGTTTTTAGTCATTTCAATCAAATATGTATTGTTCTTGAATATATAATATGCTATATAGTATAAAAATAGCATTTAACAGCTGAAGTACTTCCGAATGTATGATTAACCCTCTTCAGATTTGTATTACATAAATTTTATTTTTAATAAGTATTATAAATAATATATATATATATATATATATTAGCGTGTTAACACTATTATAATTATTAAGTCATTAAATTTGCGTGAATATGGTAAGGCAAAAGAATTATACATTTACTCAAAACTAAGGAAAACGTTAGTAAAATAAAAAAAATTAAAAGGATTCCACGCATTCTATATAAGCTCTACGGATGTATATAGAAAAAAGACGCGAGACGTTTTATTGGCCATGAAAATATCGGTGTATAATAAATTTTATACGAACCATGCCGAAGACAATATTAAATAATTCATCTTGTAAAATTTGACGGGTTTATTGTCAACGTCAAAGGTTAATCTGCCGCTAAGTATTTTAGATAACAACGGTGCCGTGGGCCTTTGACTGTCGGTCAATATAGGTGTGCGAATGGGTAGCGTGGTGGTATATCTATACACATAAAGGCTTTTCATACATTCATATATATATATACACACACACACATACACACACCACGTTAACATGTTAAGGGGTGAAGGGTGGGCAGGTGAGGGCGTCGCAAAGGTCGATCATACCGTGGTATTACACCGTGTCGCCTGGCAACCAAAGTCTGGTCACCATGGTGACAGCGATTTATTCGCCGGCCACACGCACGCACCACGGTTCGGGTCAAGTGCACTCGAGTGCCGACCTCTCCCTCGCCCGCCAACGCGGACGGTGCCACCACCGCACGTCATTTCCTCTGCAACTTTCTCGGGACCACTCGACTTGATCGTCGTTGCCAATTTCTCTCTTTTCCTTCCACCACTCTTCCACCCACAACGGCCTCCCATCCACTCTCACGCGTAAACATATATGTATATATACAGTCTTGTGTTTTATTTTTTAATAATTTCACCCCCCTTCTGACTTTTTGTCTAACGCTTTTTCTCTCTTTCTTTCTTTCTTTTTTTTATCATCGTCGCATCACATGCATAATAGCCCCGGAGGTCTCCTTGAAAAATGTTTTTGGCCTTGTCATCTTTTTGCGTACAGTTTTTTGGATTTTTTTGTCGAGTAAGATATCCGAGTACTTTAAAAAAGTAATTTTAATCTAACGCACATCTGTTTTGACATTATAATTAGGCTTATATATATTCGAATATATATAGTAAATTTATAATAAACACATTTTTCATCTCTTTTAAAATGTACCTTGTATAAATGTATGAGAATGAAACAAATACTTCATATTTTCTCCAATATTATATGTTATGAGCAATGAGCATGGATATATACTTGCGTTTTAAATAGTTGTATTCCTTTAAAATTTAATATAGAGTTAATTTTTTTTTTAAAACTCTTATTTATTTTTAAGTAATTTGCATGTTATTTATTGATTGTAACTTATAGTATAATAAAAGGTAAGAGAGATAATAGGAAGTAACTAGCCAAAGAATAAAAATTCCTAACTTAAATGAAAAAATAAGAAAAAATAAACACATATAAAGTATTAAAACATTTTTGACTAACTAATTAACTGAAAGAACCATTAAGAATAAAGTAGCATTTTCTATTTTGATATCAATAAACCTAATACTTACAAGCAATTATAATGATTATTATCATTAAGACAAATGAAAACTATTTAAAAAAAATATGTTGCCATGAAAAATATTAATTTAACAAAACAAATTATAATTATTTTACCGAACACAAAATAAGTTATACTCTTCTTAAATAAAATATGCAATAGTAGGTATAAAACTATAAATGTACGTTAAGAAAGAATAAATAGTTTATGCTAATCAAATATAATATATTGTTCCACATACTTATTACGGAATATGATATATTAAAAGAAAAAGTTCAGAAAGTAGGTACCGCTCTGCTGTACAGTAGGTGTCCAGTGGAACACTTTCATGGATGTGTTAAGTTTGTATTCAATGATATAAATCATTGTATACGAAAAACGATTTTGAGCGAAGACTGTCTATCAGCCTATATAACTAAGGGTACCTATTTTAAGATATTATTACTATTAAAATAATTCATTTTATTATTAATAATAATAGGTACAGTAGGTTAAATTAATTTTTGCAGAAAAAATTTGAAAAATTAATTAAGTGTATAAAATATAATAATATACTTTAAAAGTTTCAAGAACCCTCAAAAAATATTTTTAAATTACAAGAAATAAATAAAATCGTTATTTTTTATTTAAATATCTAATTTCGTTCAAATTTGAACTTAAAATGTCTAAAAAATTAATTTTTTTAATATACTTTTTTGATTTTTTAGTTGCATTATTAAATACTTGAAAAAGCTTGTTTTAAATTTTCAATTCTGAACCATAAAAACTGATAATTTTATACATATTTAACTACTAAATAATTTGCAAACATTTGAGATTTTAATGAATTTGGTCAAAATTTGAATTTAAATGCTTATAAAAAAAAATGTGCATTTGTATTTTAAATATTTTTAAAACGGCATTTAGAACAACTTACGAAAAAACTTATTTTTAATTTTCAATCTTTAACTATAAAAATTGAACATTTAATATATTATTAACCATAAAATATTATAAAAATGTTCGATATTTTGATGTCCAAATTTTAAATTAAAATGTCAATAAAAAATTATTTTTTATGTATATTTTTTGATTTTTTGGTTACACCATAATTTACTTACGAGAAACTTTGTTTTAAATTTTCAATCCTTAGTAAAAAAAAAAAACTGAACATTTTATAAATTTTTAACTACAAAACAATTTGCAAATATTCGATGATGAATTTCGGTCAAAAGTTGAAGTTTAAATGGTTATAAAAAAGTGTGTGCCTAAGTGTTTTTATTCTTTTTGATCTACTATTTTAACAACTTATGAAGAATCTTGCATTAAATTTTCAAAATATTTTAAAATTTTTTTGGTGTATAGAAAATGGTATTCTAAACATTTGGTAAAATTTACTGATTAAAAAATTTTCATCAAAACAAAATGAAAATTTTATTGTGTATGGAAATTGCTTATATAAACATTTTGTGAAAATTTCATATATCTACTGTGATTACTTTTGGTGTTATACCAAAAAACCAAATCGATTTTGTTAAAAATTGGATTCACGTAAAAATTTTCGTTTTTTTTATAAGTTTTTTGTTGTTTTTCCCGACGCGTTTAAAAAGAATTTTTTGAAAATTTTTTTACTTTTGACCCCTCAAAGTACCAATTAGATTCTTTTTCCTATCAGAAAAGGTTTAGAATCTAAAATACGTTACTGTAATAAGTTTACAATATACATTTTAAAGCATACATACAACATAATTATGTTCATTAGTTTACTAATATTATGTTATAATTGACTTGGTATTTCAGTATTTCATATTTTTAGATTATTTCATTATGCTAATTGCTAATTAATCGTAAAATCAAACAAAGTATTTCAGGACAACTTATTCTTTCTGTTGCTGTTATTTACTTAAAAATACATGGGGTAAACTGACGGAAAGTCGAAGTTAAACACTTTATTAGTTATAATGTAATTGATAAGCATTTGATTATTATTATTCGTGGATAATAAGTAATAGTTATGATACAAACCCTAATTTCGAAAATGATAGTACGAAATGATCACGAACCATTTTTTTTTAATAAATTTCTTCCAAACCGAGGTACTTAACATTTAAATCGAACCCAACCTAACTTTGAAAAATTCAAATATTATGTTCAATTAGATAATTTGTATTTATCGTTTTTATTTCTTTTACAAAACTACTTAACACGTTCGCTGGGTACCGTGTTTGAGTATTGCTTGTCGTGATGCTAAAAAAATGTGGTAATTCTTAAAAATTGAAAAATTAAAATATCAACCTTCCACGTGTTTATGAAAATATTATATCTATATTATAAATATAATAAAAAATATATATTTAATTATATAAAATGTATTTAATTGTATTTCAATGTATTTATGAAAAAATACTTAATGCAGCAGGAGACTTAAATAAAAAACGAATAGTTTAACCGTAAAATTGACCAAATTATGTAATTTAGAATCATCCTCTGTGAACGTAAAGTTAAGTTAATTTTATTAGGTAAATAATTAAATATGTCATAAAAATAAATAATAAATAAAGAATATAAGTTAATTGAACCATAGATAAATTATTTATTCAAACCGAACTATTAGGCATTTAATTCGATTCGAAAATCGAACAGTCCGTAACACCACTAATCGTACGATATCGTATTTACGTTGTACATTTATAATTTTAATTGTGATTTTCCAATAGAGACGTTCCTTTTCTAAAACAATGTATTAACAATATATAAAAATTAAACACAGGTGACATTGGAGCAAAATGTGTATTTAATTTGTGGACTGTCCCACTGTAGTATATTCATAATATCATATTATTATTGTTAGATTGTTTGATTTTATATTTTATATTCTCACTAGTGTAAAATAAATAATATAATACAATAATATCTGTAAATAATAGTAGTACGAACTATGAATCATATTTGGTGGATACGTCAGACACAAATAATACATTAATACGCAAAAGTTAAGTTGAGTATGAATAAAAGTGAGTTATCCATAATATACACATAATACCTATATATGATATATATATTATATATTTATCAGGCCGAGTATATGTATTGGTATACGAATATATATATATATATATTATAATATATACGTGGAACAATGTAAAATGCGGTTACCTCTATTATATAAAAACTATACCACGCACACTAATAAAATACACACACACATATATATACATACATATATATATATTATATCCATATACAATGCGCATCTTATAGTGTATATATATGCTGGTGACGTACTTGAAAATATTGGTGGGAAACGCCTGGAGCACTACCACTACTACCGGCGTCGTACCATACAATACAGAACTACACAATTTACACACATTTATATCGTAGGTACCTATACGGTATAAAGTCACGGCGGGGGTGAACTGCAGTGCAAAAGCTCTCGAGAAAGAGCCCAATTATATATACACGACGATAGACGCTTGTGTTTTACACGGTTTGTATATTACGTGACTGCCTACTAAAATGCCCTCGGTCACGTACAGCGATAATTAAACAATGCTGCAGTAGTGCGATCCCGAGTGTAATTATTATTATTATTATTATTATTATTATGATTGCGTGGTGGTGGTCTCCCTTTGATGATCTGTCGACTGTCGTGTTATAGTAGGCGACGAGCACCGCGAGGGTTTTTTTTTTGTTCTCGTGGGTCACTCGACAGCCGACGACGACGTTGAATACGTATCGTGCTGCAGGAGACGCCAGTGCAGCTTCTGACTTTATATATTATGTAGGTACACATCACGAGACCCCATCATTTGAGTGCCTACTTACTCGTTTTGTGACTTTCAGTTTTCGGGAAAGGGCGAGAACAAAAAATTACCAAGTTCAAAGGGTATTGTTTAAATTCTTTTAGCGTCCTTTATTCATTTTTTTTTTTTTTTTGTACCCACATAATAATGTAGTATAGGTGCAATTGTTAATTTGTATTATGCACGCTTCTACCTCCTTTACCGGGTTTTACATAGAAACAAAACGAGCATTACACACGTGATGAAATATACTAAAATGTGTCGTGGTATACAGAAATTCGAACGGAGAAAGTCATCAACTATAAAGTCTACAGACACGTAGCTTGTATACCCACAATTTCTACAGTATTGCACTATAATTATTATACATATTATACAGGTAGCCGCCGCCAAAAACGAATGTTACCGTTGGTTAAAATAACCACGGTGTCTACTGCTGTCCGTTATTGTGATTATCATTATTGGTGTATGCGCCTCGAACACATTGTTCGAGCCACACGCATACAATCACAATTGTGCATCTACGTCTATATTATATTATAATATATGTGTGTCTGTGTGTGCGATGTACGTGTAGTCCTAAATGCACGGACAAACGTGACTTGCACCCGATTTTTTTCTCATAAGGGGATCGGCACAGCGCGTGATTTTGACACGTCGTTTTCCATTGCATTGTTCCGTCGACAGGTCTGCGGATACAAATCCCCGTTCTCGTAAAATGTGTAAAAATATATTATACATCGCGTTTCCGATCGTCCGCCGGATATGATATTATTATATTATCATATATTGATTTTTTTTTTAAATTGTTCGATTAACCCATACATCACGCCAAGGGTTGGCGAACATATCGTGAATAATAAATAATAATATACATATACGTAGTATTATGTATTTCGACATAGTAGGTACATTTGTACACAACGTGATATACTATCATGCTGCACCTGTACCTATGTAATATAATAACAGTAAACAAAATACTATTGTGTGATGAGTTGAAATAAAACAATCTTTTGACAATATTTGAAGTATGCGTTTTTTATTTAAACACCTTCTGTTTGCCTACTGAATTACGGCCGTCTGCAAATAAATTGTGAATTTGTGGGACACTTAAAAAACAAAAAAATGATTTATGTTAACACATTTTAATGAATGGTTGCATTTGCATGGCTATCTTTTAAACTTGAGTACTGAAAAGATTTCCAAAATAATTTTGAAGACATAAGTGATATATACGTATTATTCACTTTTATCTATGTATAGCTTCAAGAATATTTTTTTATCATTAAACATTTTAACATTAAATAACTGTTCTGCAAAAAAATATTTAAAAGAAATCAAGAAATATTTATAAGATTACGTAATAATGTATTATTAATTGATGCCTGTGGAATATAAATAGTTTTGATATATTGACGTTCAATGTCCATGTATGGGCTATCCCTATATTTGCGCAATGTATATTGTTTGAATGACTTCAACTAATATTAATTAAATAGCTAATTCATATCATTATGAACTATAATACTTTCAGAAAACTCTGTAAGATTGTGACTTAAACAAAATAATGCAGCGATATAATAAATTACAATTTTCAAACTCGACACCTAAAAAATGTAATTAATAATAATAATATAATATAATAATTAAAATAAAATTATTTTGATACTAATTAAAGTACTTGGAAATAATCAGCAAATATTTTACATTCCATGGAAATTATTCTTACAAATTGTGTTTAACAATAAGAAACTATAAACTATAAACTAAAACAAAAACTAACTAACCCTTTTCATTTAGTTTTTACATATTTGCAGAATTTGAAAGACCATTATATAATATTTGTGAAATATTTCAATCAGTACCTTTTTAATGCAAAATTGAATAATATTTTAAGATTTTTATTGACATTAAAATCTCCTGATAGAAGGACTCTATAGTATAGTTATAAGATTGACAATAGTCAATTTTATATTATAGCATTGTGGTGATTCGCGAACGAAAGATTAAGTAGAAGCAGATATCGTAATGACCTATGTGGCTATGTCACAGTAGTGAATGATAGAGTTTTATACTTTTATACATACAAGATTGTATATAGTTAAGTTTTTAGTTTATTACGTCCTATTTATTATACATTTGATATTGAGTATCATTAAATTGCAGTGTCATTAATTTAAAAATTCGCTCTTACATTATACAAATTAATAATTATTTATTCTAAGACTTGAGTGGTATAGGTACATATCTATCATGCACTCGTTAGTAATATTTCAATCAAGTAATAATACCTAATCATTTACTGGCTGTTATCTTAAAACTATATACTAGTATGAGTTTATGAACTAACTATGTATACTATTAAATATTAATTGTTACGAAAGTTTTGCTGTAAATATTTGTAAATGTAAGTAGAATAATATTTAATATACTACCCACCAGCTATATTATGTTTTCCTTCAGTTTTTAAAATAAATAGGCTTACAAATAGTTTGAACGACTACAATTTGACAGCCATAAAATGCATATCAATAATATCGCGTAACATAAATGATCATCAGATTGCGATATTCGTTTTTATCGAATAATCGTCAACCGTAATAAGTAGTTTTATGAGACCGTTCTACGTTTTTTTCGAACGACGCCACCGAACAGCATTGCACGGCGTATGTATACCATTGTTGTGTGTAACGTATATTGTATAAATATTAGTATATACACTCATAGGCATATACGTATAAGACGAAGATTTAATTTTTCTTTTGCAAATCTACCGCTCGCGGTATTCACTTCCGTCCGGAATCAACGAGTCCTCATCGTGCACCTATAATACAACCTACACTACACATAATATGCCGTGTACTAGGAAGGAACTCCACGCGCGTTTCCTGTATGTACGCCGTCGTTGTCGTCGTCGTGTGCAATACGAGAGCCCTGCTAGCGTTTCCATTGTTCGGCGGCACGTCTCCTGCACACACACACACACACACAAACACTGTAAATATACACAAGCGCGCACACTGCGCAGCATCCCTCGTGCTCTATTCAACTTCGTCGCCGTCCCGTCGGCTTATCTCGGCCCGGCATCTACGACACGTACGCTCGCGCTTTTTAATTGATCCCCCGCGCCCGGTTGCGGCGCACAGCTATTATTATTTTCCGGCACACACAACAATGAGCGAATTTTTTTTTCTCCCTCTCATTCTTTAGTGTTTTTTTTTTTTTTTATATTTTATTTTCGTGCCAGCCAGCGGTTTCGCGTCCTTGTGCAGTGTACACGCACCCCGAGGCCCGGAGAGTTTTATTTCTTTCAACGAGCCGCGCGCGTGTAGGACTTATACTGTATACGCGTCGTGGTGTATATTACATATAATATTATATATTATATATGTGTGTGCTTAGCGTAATATTTGTATCAACGCCGTTTCGAGTGATGTGTATATAGTCTCGCTGGAGATGATTATGTTTGCAGACCACCGCGCCGCCGAGTCTACCTTACACCGTTACAATATACATATATATATAATATTTTTATGACCTTATGTATATTATATTCACGTACAAAGAACGAATACGTTATAAAATATATATACCTACAGGGACACACGCGTAACGTCCCAAAATTCATCCGCGAGCCCTTTGTCTTCACAAAAGACGGTCTTTTCGAAATGGTCGAGCGTATTGGTGACATAAAACAACTTGACCCGAACGACAAATGTGATATTCTTAAAGAAAAAAAAACGGTTTTATAGTTCATAGTTATTATTGATGTCACATCAAATATATAGTTGTCCTATTATGTAAAAAAACATATTAAACATAACTATACAGAGTATATTATGTATCGTAATGTGCAGGGGCGCAATTCAATAAGTTTTGGTGGTGCTGAAGACCCCTACTTTTTCAGTTAGCCATATAATCACGGACTGCACAATTAGTAACTTTTACTCTCCTTCCCCACACGTAACATATACAATATAATCACATTTTCAGTACATATAAATTCATTAAAAATAAAATAAGAATTATAAATAACCGTAAATGGCATACATTTCGAGGGTGTTGAATTTAAAACTAGTGATGTACATCCCTTATGATAAAACATCCCTCCCCCACAAAATTACGCCTACAGTAATGTAACACATAAGCACAATCATTGACAAATATTTAATTATTAACTCGTTCACACTATCCCTTGAACTTTCAATACTCAATAAAATTGTATTTATTTAAAAGTTTTACAGAATCTTGTTATAGATCATGCATGGTATCACATTTTATCGGATTTTAAATTTCCATACGCACATATAAATAGTTTCTTGTAAAGCTTTACAACTTCTTGGGTTTGGTAAAGTCATATCAGCCAAATTCAACCTCTCTATCTTTCTGAAAACCCTTTATTGCACGTTCGTTCGCTCATTTTTAGTTTATGGAGTAGTTATTTTTCGTTATATATTGTAAAAAAGCTGTTAATTTGACAACATATAACGTACGTATTTAAAGTATGCTGCAATTTTTTACATGTTGAGTGCTCACCATACAATTATTCAACAACATTACAGTATTTAAATACATCCATTTTGAGTGACAGGAGAGTGTCACTCGGATGTAAACCCATCTTTTTTATCCAAACTTATAAATCGCAAAGTCGATGCCCCTATTCTACTATCAAAATTGAATTTTAAAGTATGTACCTGAAATTAGATCTTCACTAAATCCATCCATTCCGTATTTTTATATGTTTAACCAATTATATATATGTATAACGATCATATTCTACAATTATGAATTTGTAAACGAAGACCCATTTGACCTATGCTGATCTGTGATTTTTAAATTTTTAATTCGTATTTTGTATTTTGTTCTAAATTATCTATAAAACCTATGTATCATGTTATATATTCTTTCATTATCTATTACTATCACTACGTTAATGTTTTAACTATGTATCATGCATTCATGTCATAATACTGTTTTATAAACCATAATGCTCCGTATACCGTTAATTTAATAAACAAATATTATTGAAATATTTAAAAAGTCCATACAGAAATCAAAAATTATATAAGATATTTATTTTTAATTCAGAGATACCAATATAATAAGTTCAATAAAATACAAATATATATATATCATAAATTCATAAATAGATCAAATCCTTATATAACATAGTAAATTTAATGTAATATTAAAAACAGGAAAATTTTAAAAATACTTTGGAAAAATTAAAAACCGAGACAAAAATCATCGAGCTCCAAGATAAAACAAAATCCATTAAAGAAAAACAAATCTTGTTTGTGTTTTTTATATTTAATATTTATAAGATATTGATAAGGTCTATCTAATATTGTTATATTTAAGATAATATTCCATATTTATTTGTACAGATCAACCTTATTATATTGGTCAATATATGTATAAACAAAATTAATTAATTTGAGTTGTTAAAGATCAAAGGGCGAATGTCAGAATGCAGTATATCTATATTTATAACAAAAAAAGTTTAATGTATTTCATCATACATTTTCCAACATATCAAATAGCGCTGTTTTCTCTTAGGTACGAGGTATACCTATAGTATTTGTACATTGCAGAATAAATAATCATCAGTTAACATCGCAATAGCACACTACGCCTCCGTAAAATCCTCAAATTGCGTCTATGGTGCATTGGTAATAAATTACTTGATCGATTGAATTGTGACGGCATGTGTGCATGATGGACGGCCGACGGGTGCGAGTATCTATGTATATATGCATTACCTATATATTACATGCGCAATGCAAGCAAGCGTGTGAAGCATTTATAATAAATGGTAAATGCTATTTCAATTTAATTTATATGAACTGCTGTCAATCAATGAGTTTTCGAGGAAAAATTAATTTTCAAAATAGCTTTACACGATACATGTATAAATATAAAAGTAGAAGGGTTCTCACTCATCATTTGGTTTTCACAATAGCTGAACACTTCCACAAGTTTGTATAAAAATATAAAATTACTAAATTGTTACATTATTTTGTGGCTTGGTTTATCTAAATTACGTACCTACCAATTATTATTTTTATTCGAAACATACTAGGTAATCTTTTATGTCTTTAAATTAAACTTTTTATTCTTTGCTGACCAGCTTAACGGTTATTAAATATAATATACGCACAAGAATATAAATAAAGTTTATTTTTCGAGCAATTTATAGTTATGAGGGGAGAGGGCAATGGGGGTATTTTCCATAAACTGCCACAACTTTTTAAAACTATAAGGCGTCCAGCCAAATATAAAACTCAAAATAAAATTAACTATATTATGAATTATAATCGTTATTTATTATTTCTATAAAGGTATGTTATAATATATTGTTTGATGCCTATAATTTAGAAGAGCGTTAGTAACCTAGTAATATAGTATATGATTTAACTAGAAAAAAATTCAGGAGTAATAAAAAATCTTATTTAGTGGAGGCAAATTGTTGAAATTTGTATATGATTTAAATAAAATTGTAAAAAAAAAAATTAATTCCTGGGCAAGGCCTTAAGAGGGGGTTGCTTTAAAATAATTGATGTCCCAAGGCGCCCAATAGCTTAACACAGCTTTGATACATAGATAAATTATACTTACAGTTTTTGCATAATGTAATTTAAATAAATATTGTTTATTTAATAAATAGTATTTATACGTCTTAATTTTAAATATACATAATTATACAATTTTATGATGGACCAATATTTTGTATTTTTAAGCATTAAAAAATAATGTTTTTGTCAAATTAAATTATAGTAATCTTAGAAAATCAAAAAAAAAAAAAATTCACTACATTAAATTTAAAACATATTTTGGTGTACACTGGCACACGGTCCTAAGCAGAGTCACTTATATACGTACTGATTTTAGGTATAAACAAATATATAACAACTTTTTTCGTTTTTGATATACTAATTAGGTGCATCATCTATATTAATTTATTATATTGAAAGTATAAGTGCCCGTTTTCCCCAACGCCATATAATATGTGCGCTCGTATATTATTATGCCTATAATAGTATTAAATAGAAGTTTCCCGATGTAAAGTGGTGGAAACGAATCTGTACAATATTAGCTCGGACTTGCAAGTATAGGAAGAGATGCGTTATCGGTACACGATGGTCCGCTGCGAGATAATACAATATTACATATTATATAGGTACAAGTATGTGTGTGTGTGTGTGTGTGTGTTTATATATATGTGTTGCACTTCCGGGTGGCGGAACATTTTTCCTCTCCCTCGTCGCGGTAGCAGTCGATTTAATTGAGCAAATTCTCCGCAACGGCGGAGGATTTGGAGTATATCCGCAGCCAATTTGTCGACGTGATCAGAATGCATTCCGTCGCGTGCGTGCGTATATATGTGTGTGTGTGTGTGCGCGTAGAAGCCACTTGAGTTCGTACCACGAATATTCCATTTCTCGTGTGTGTGTGTGTGTGTGTGACGTGTGTGCTTGGTACTTGCTGCTGCCGTTCATCCACACGTAATTACACATATATACGCTATACGCATGTTCGCATACTGGTATACGATGAGTTTATAATATATAATATATTATGTATACAATTACAATCGCGACCCAGCGGCGGCATGTACTTAAGTGTGTACTAAACTATAATAATTATATATGTGTATATATGCGACTATAATTATTATTTTTTTTATTACTGTATTGTATCGTTGGGTATATAATTACCACAATTATACTAAAATTATAAATTTTATATAGATACCCACTATTAGTATATTTTATTATTCTCATTTTATATATACGTATTATGCGTATGGACAATATAAGTACCTATGTTGGCTCATAAATGTATTTTAAATCCAATTACCTATACAAATTATTGAAATAATGCAATCCCTGAATATAGGTACGTATTTACAATTCACGTTATTTTAATTAGATAAATAGTGATTTAACTGTCTGCCGCCTCGTATACTATAAATTATTAGTATTTCATAACTCGAGGTATTAAGATATTATTTTAATAATTTTACATTATTAACCAACAATCGTGATTTATGATAATGATAAATTATATTTCAAAAAGAAATACATACTATTTTATTATGTACTGATTGCACATTTTCACTAGATAATAAAGATTTTGGGTGTAATATGTATAGTTTTAAAAATAAAAACTCCCAAACATCAATGTCCCAACCGATACAATCATATTTATCGGAACTGATAGCACAAGCATGTTTTTCCCTTATGACTATCAAATAGACACTGACGCACTACACTACTGTGTAAATATGGAATTTAAATAAACCAACAGTTCATATTCTATGTTTTAAAAATTAAAATTATGATTTCCGTTTAAAATGAAAAGCCCTATACAGACGAGGAGGCCTCACTGGCTATTGCCAGCGCAGAGAATAGGTCACTCCGACCCTGCACGAGTAGTGCGTAATGTGCCCGCTACAGCAGAGTGGTTTAAAAAGTTTTTACCGAGTATTATTATTGGCTAAACGACATGCAAGTAAGTTAAAACGAAATGTTTTTGTATTTCATCTACTTTTTAGAGTTTCGAAAATATCCCAATATCACATCGCATACCGGCATTAAGACATGCAGTGTAAACTAAATAAAGACGCGATAACACGTATGACGTGCAGTTCAAAATATGCGTTTAGACTCGCTCTATAATGCATCCGACAGCTGTACTATACCTATATGTTATTATCATTCATATAATAATTAATAGGTATTCGTACATAGTGCATACCTATATTTGCATATATCTTGAGTATATCAAATATATATATATATATATATATATATATACGAAGAAGTATATAGCTGTATAAACGATCGTATATTATAATATAATATGGCCCCTGGATAAATGTTTGTACTACGGAACAATACGAAATAATAATATAATAATATTATATTTAAAGGATGTGCATGCACGTAGACGTTGCTGTTACCTGCTGTAGCCCGCGCGCATAATATACATACGTGCACATGTATATGCAGGGTGTGCAACGTATACGAGTGGTATATATATATATATATAGGTGGTAATAATAATATAATATTGTATAATAATTCCAGCCGGATGCGTGTGGTCAGTTTGACGAGTGATGATGGTGATTCGTGCGAGCACCTGAGAAAACACTGCAGATATATATTATGAGTGCTTACCTTTATACATTTATAGGTACAGAGGCCGCGCGGTAGACAACTACAGGAGTCATGTCCATTTTGGATCGATCAAAAAAAAACACCTCTTATACGGGCCCTAGCTGTTTGAACAATATCTGCGTTTGGCCGCAATCCGATTTACTTATTCGTATACTTCATATATATATATATTATAATAATAATATATGGTGCATCATTGTGTCGCCCACAATAAACGCGTTATGATGACGGTTTTCGCACGTATTTGGAATACGCAGTCTGTGGTTTACCCCCAGCCCCTCCCAACCTGAATTAAGTATATATATTTATTATTATACGTCCTCACGATTTATACACCACCATGTATATATTCGACTAACACACACACGTCACGCCAGCACAAATATATGTAACATGGCGATTTGAATGTACACGATTGTTGTATATATATTTGAGTGTGTGTGTGCTGAATATGAATTTATACGTATATAAATTTTAGGATAGGATGTTATATATATTTGTGCGGCATTCGTTGTCGTTGTCGTCACCTGCGGCTGGCTGCAGGAAACCTCGCGGATTTGTCTGATGGATTACGAGTGGGTTTCATTCATACGGAATAATAATGATGGTAAAAAAATAAATACGCGTTTCGACGACGATTATTTTTCCTTTTTTCAACCACTCGTAAAAATATATAATAATATATGTGGCGCGACAAAGTTCTCACAGTCCAACAGACGTCTCTCATGCTCACTGTTCAATAATAATCTTATACGCCTTGCTAATCGTCCACCGTCTGCAGAACTGTACATCGTGCATACTGTCATTACGTTGGTGGTAATGTATATAATAATAATTTTCCTAAACGCGACATTTTTTTTTTTACAAACAAATATAATACGTGAATGAAGACTATACATAACTTGCACGTGATTATACCTTTTATGTACTTACTGTTAAATATACAATACACCAATGCCTTCGCACTCGATTGTTTCCAAAGATACGTTGTACGATAAGTGCTAAATGATTCTTATAGTATGCGGCATTTCTATATAACTATATTTATAATCACTAGAGTTTCACACTTTCACACCTGCAAATATTGCACAATATATACGCAGGTCTCTAAACCGTCGCAAATCCATCTAAACCGGATGAAAAATAAATATAAAACAAATTGTATACCTGCCTACTATTATAAAATAATATTATGTTGTTAGGCGATGACACGCATTTAATGGAATGTCGAATTTATGTGTGATGTTTAAAAATACCTTTTAAATATTGCTACAAATATTACCTATTACTTATTAGTAAAAATAAAATAGTACAACCTTAATAACTGCTATATAGATACTGTAGACTTTACAGAATCGTATTTTCCATCTCTGCAAATCCTGCTATTAAGTATGGCGGATCAACGTTGATTATGATTAATATATTGTTGTGATAAATCTATGTAACTGTATCGTAACAACTAACAGCTAACTTCAAAATTTTTTCTCTCAAGTATGGTTTATACTTACACCGTAATTTTATCTTAAATTATAAACAATAATAAAAGTATATATTATAGGTACCCATGATTGTAAACCAAATGAAATTCGTTCAATTGTTTTTAAAGGAGATTCGTTATTTCTATAGAAATATATCAATAAATAAACTTCACATTTTTTAAAATTTTTTTTTTAACAATATATAATTAAAAAAAAATTTTAAAAATGACAAATGAATCATATGACAAATGTTTGGAAAATACGGATACCTCCTTAGGTAAAATATTTTATCAATAAAAATATATAGTACCTAGTTAATTCTTAATAACTAATTAGTAATATTATTATTATTAATTGTAAATTATACTACTATAGTAATACAGTCCATAGATAATCACTTTTTATTATTAATTACTCACCATTCAACTAGGTAAATTTGGATAATTTTCCAGAATATTTATCATGTATTTATAGTTTGTTATTTGTTTTGTCACAAATGTTATGAATATATATTATGTTATTAACATTTAACGGGGCTTGAGCCCGTTTTCAACAAAATAGGTAATCGGACAATTTTAGAAAACCGATAACCATTTATCGTTATATTTCGATATTAATAGATGAGTCTTAATTGAGTCTAGTAAAAAAATGTATAAACGAATTGCATACCACTATATTGACCAGATATAATTTTTATTTTTGTTATTCGGGATTTACAGTGGTAATTTATATTTATAAAGGGATCCTGGGCTCTGAATGCTCTGATATCGTGTTATGTCTTATAAGATACATTATACGTAATATTATAAATTACGATAAAAATCAAACATGCATGAATTTTGTTTCACAAATAATTTATATCTAGCTTGATATGAAAAACTACCAGTTTCCAATGAAATCAGATTAAAAAATTAACTGAAAATAAAATAACAAGGTTAAAATTTGTAAAAAATATCTTAGGTATTAAAAAAATATAAACCTAATTTTTGATTGATGTCCGATTGATTTATGATTAAATTTGTATTATTTATTTATTTTATTATATTGTTGACTATATTGATTTTTGGTTGGATTTAGGTGATACATTTTATTTTTTATTACATTTGACCAACAAATTTTTGTTTGATTTACGCTTATATTTATATTATTTATTTATTCATTACATAATTCTCGCATACCTACCTACTTTTACGGGACGAAACTCTTGCGTATTCTAAAAGTAACAACTCGGTTAAATGCTAACCGTTAATCTGTTAAACACTGCTCATCAATTGTTTTGGTAATCTGTTACTGATTTTCAATATTTTATTTTTCAATGATATCATTAAAAATAAATATTTATTTATCATACACATTGGCATCAAGGTCCCGCCCCTAATGCGTATCACCTTGCTCCGACGATCGGTTTGCCAAAGAAAACTGACCCAAGTTTTTGGCAATCTCCTGCGTTCTCTTTAAAAGGTCAAATCGATTTTCCAAATTATGTTTCGAGCCCCGGGCCTGTGTACAAAGTGGATCGAACAACACGGTATGGCCGATACACGAATGCCAAGATCGACATTGGAATGATACTCGGTAAAAGTGTGTACACAAATCTGTCCCATAAACAAATAAATAGTTTATGTAGGTACGCGAAAATGTAGTAATATCGTACAACCCTACTACAGAAGACTACGTACTGAGTCCAGGACCCGCTGCCTATTTGCCGTGTTATCCGAATTTGAAACGAGCGCCTACTCCAAAATTATTGTTTCCTCTAATAGATAGAGAGGGAAACATTGGTCCATCACCCAATGCGTACACGTTGAGCAACGAACATCAATCGTCGATCAAGAGTAGACGAAAAGGATACACAATGTAAGTTTACAATGCAGACTGCGGTGTGCATTGCGGTCTGCGGATAGTCAATATTCAATATTATAATATATTATGCACGGGATCGTGCAACAGAATACGTAGGTGTTTTTGCAAATAACAAAAAATAAAATAACCGTCAATAAGTAGGTTTATAGTTGTTAGTTGTGACGTAGGCGAATTACTGAACCAGGAGTGTGTTAGGTATTGTTTCCGCACCCATCCATTCAATGGAGTTATACGGAAAGTCTATTTTTCGTGTCATTGTAAGAATAAGCTGTTCTTCTATGTATGCTGGTGGCCAGCTTTATAGCTACAGAAATATAATTTTGGCGGTCTAAGCTTTCCCCCACGTCATTGTTACGCCGACAATCGAGCGCGTCGTTCGATGTCATTATTGCACTAATGTAAGATGCCTGCATAACAACATCGTTGGATAGATCAAAGAATAATTTTTCGTTTCTGTACCCTAGAAAATGGAGGACCAAAGTTTGCGGAACCGGGTCGGAGGACGCAGGAAGTCCCGGGCCGGCGGCCTACAACTCGACAAATGCGGACGTGTATAAAAACCACGCGCCGGCCAAAACGTTCGGCGTACGCGCACGGTCGGGCAACGTTTGCACGGAGACGCCGCACGCGTACCTCGTCGTGTCTGCCGACGGGTGCGTTAAGCGTTGCGGGCCGAAGAAATTCACGTTCGGTGCGAAGCGCCCGTACAAACATCCACCCTACGTGGTGCCAGCCGACAACTGTCCGTTATGACTAATTGCACTGGACTCGACAAAAATAGATATAATGCGACATCGATAATAAAGATACGCGACAGCTCGCATTATATCGTTATATTATACCGTCGAATGGCAATTACCCGCTTCCACCAAAATTTAAAATGCCCCGTCGAATGTCTTCCACGTGCTCGATAATAAGAGTCGCTGGTAGGCACTTATCAATTATCGGCTATCCTCTCGCCACTTGCGCCTGTACTTCCGGGAATCCTAGTCTCTTTTTAAAAATATGAAATTGAAGAAATACAACAAAAAAACTTTATGGAGATCGGTGGTAGTATTTAATTAAGGAGTTTAGTAGAGGCAATATTTAAGTGCGTGCGTGTGTGACTTGTGTATAGTAAATAATTATTAATGCATGTATGTACGTGTCTCACAGTGTACCATGTTATGCCTACTCAACTTCTCATCTGTTAATTTACAAATAACCAGTGGCATGCTCAGGAGTCAGTAGGGGGGGGGGGGTGTTAGGGGTTATATCCCCCTATTGTATTTTTTTTTGCCGACCTACATAAAACAACTCATTAGTTATAAGAGCTGTTTTAGAGTCATTATTTAATACTTTTTATTAGTTATTAGCAAAAAGTTATAACTTATGACAATAAACTTTCACTATACAGATTAGTGAGTACAGACTATAATATAATATATTCTTATTCTACGATAGTATGTATACAATTATTTGTATTCGCAGATGACGTACACAGACTATGGGGTATCAACTATCAATAAAATTGTGTTATCACTTTTCAGTCATCAGCTCACATCTGCATCAAACTGTGGTTCAGCCACCAAAATACTAAATGAAATTATGAAATAAATACAACTATAATCCAAAATTACAAACTAAATCAAATACAGTGATAGTATTACCTACACAAATATTTTTTTTAATTGTTTTAAGATTTATGTAATTATTATAATGGTTAAACGTGACGTATCCATAACTTAATTTTTTCTAAAAACCCTAAAGTTGAATAAGTAATCTAGTTTTTAAGTATTTTATTTCTTTTTGTTTATTTTAAAAAAAATGCAATAATTTTTTTCAATTTTTTAGTGTTATGTTAATTGAACAACTTGGTATTAATGTGTTATAATTTAAATTCATTTTAATTATAGAACAATTTACAAATGTACACAATTATAAGCTAGAAACGATTTTGAAGAGCTTGAAACATAAACATTTGAGTTTTTGGCATTACCATGACAATTCGTTAAAATGCATTATTACTTATAACATTTATACACACACAAATTTAAAATCAACTGAATGAGAAATTGATAAAATGTAAAACATAACATAATATAATCAGCTGGTATTTATATCTGTGCAATACTACAACAACCATTTTAATCATTCTTTTATAATTATATAATTATGTATTGGCAACTATTTTATTTATGAAAAATTAAACTCACGATATTCCGTACCAATCTTAGCTGCGCCAAAAACCAAAATTGAGTTTTGCTGCATTATTAAGTTCTTATAATACTTAACCTAGCATGATAATATAGGTGATAGATTTATAAATTGTGGTTTAAATGTTTCACAATTAATGGGTTACAAAAAAGTGATGTGGGCCCGAAATCGAAATTCTGAGTTCTGGAGCGGGGAGGGGGGGGGTGCCTGAATGATAACGAACTTCCACATCCACCATCTTTATGAAACATTACAATACCAATATTATCTACTCGTATGCAGTTTTATAATAAATTTACAATCAACTAATAGTGACTGCAGGTGAATAAAATCGTTAACCAAAGATTTAAAGAGTATTAAATTTAAATATAAGTATTGCGCACAATATTATACACTTGTTATTAATTAGTTATTTCTTACTAATTGGCTGGCAATCACAATGCCTCATTTAACTCGGGTGCGGAAATAGTTGATCCAAACGCGACCGCGTTCACCCTTCCACCGCCTGTATAATATTATAATATATTAGGTATATTGTATTGCACGACGACCTCACCGGACACCGTGTGCGAAATCACCCCTCGGACATAAAGGGCGTTTTACGTTACGGACTTATATCGTATGGACTTAATATAAAATATCTCTCTCTATATATATATATATATATAAAGTACAGTTAGTACACATTATTCTCGCAAAAGCGTCAAACCCAGAGACGGCCGGTTGAAGATTTATGCGGTCTGCGAAAACTATATAACAATTATATATTACACATTTTTATATACATGGGGTACATAACACATTAGATACATATTTTTAAAATAATATAAGCTTTATACGCACACTTAATATATATAAATATATACCTATAGGTACGTATAACACGGTTATAATAACGATCTGTAATCGAATTAATTGTGATACAGCTGCAGAAATATAGCGCGTATAGGTGTGCGATTACGATAACTATATAAAGTTCATAGGTTTCAATTTACAGTATCTAAAACCTATATGGCTATATAGGCTATATATGCAAATTTATTGAAAAGTCAGTGGTGATTCTATAAATTATAGACTATAGGATATGATTATACTACTATAGTTTATGATGTAGTGCAAAATGCGAATATTTTAGTAAAATTTTTCTCAATGCAATATTTATAATTTATATATTTTTGTATAAAAGGGAGGCCATTATATAAAACTATATATTGTATTAAAAAAAAACTGCGTTAAAATATCCACAAATTGCAATACAGCCTCAATTAGAATATGGAATTAAAACGAAATTTGTATTCACCACGTTAACAAAAGTTTATTCTTCGGGCCATGAACATACAATAACGATTAACGTATAATGAGCATGCATTACCTGTAATCAATGAAGCAATTTGGTATAGGTCCCACGCGGTCATGTGGTAGTGTGGTAGATACGCGATCGTTTATTTAATAATTGGTGCAAATCACAGGCGTGCAAGGGTACTAGCACTATGAATTTTAACGCTAACACCCTGAATCCCATGTTTATCTTATACATATAGTAAATAATAATTAACCTTAATAAAAAAAACTTTGGACACGTATTACCATAAAGAAACAACAATTCAACGTGCCTAATAGACTTATCAATTATTCCTATCGAAAGAGATATATATTATCCTTAATAATAAATAGTATTTTAAATACATGTGCTAAAAATAAGTGTACATTGTAATGGTATGGTAAATGATGAGTGTGAGTAGGCTCTGTTTCCTCTAAAATTTGTTTGGTGTTTATGCCCCCCCCTCTTTAGATGATCTGAACCCATAGTTAAACGTGTTAAACATGTTTGCTTCGAGTGACTTACCCTAGGTATTTTTAAACTTTAAAATCGGATTTCAACAGTTAGGTATATGTGTAAAAGACAACAATGCATGAACTAAAATTGTAATAAATAATACAGCAATTATAGTTTTATTTATCTTTTAATACACATAATGTAGGGTCATCCAGTTGTAAACAGCACAACATTATTATGCTAAGATTTTTGTACTTATATAGCCATAGTAGGAGTTTATCAAATATAAATAGTACCTACCTACCTATTCAATTTCTATACTTCGAATTTGCACGTATTGGAGACATAGGTACCTACAACAAATGTACTATTTGAATTTCCAATTGGAATACGAACATTTAAATTAAATTATGAATAACGATAATGAATGCACATAGTATTATGTTAAAATTCGGCTGGTTGATAAATTATACAGCCCTCATTACATCATATGATTTTTTTTTTCAATTGCACCAAAATTGAGCAAATTCCGAGTAAACATTTATACAAATTATGTAGGTATACTTTATTCATTTATACAAAGTATATAGGTGTACTATACTGCCTATACATATAAACTGCCATTTGCGGTCACAGCATACACACGAACATTCTTACTTCCTAGACTGCATTTATAAATCAATAATATGATATCATAGAGTCTGGATGCTATCTGGGTTAAAAATTTAAAATTATAGACATTATAGTATTATGTATAAGAATAATAATTCTGTATTTAAATTGTAATTTTACAAATGTATAACACAAAATAATAAAAATAGGGAAGTCGTTCTGCTGTTTAGTAGGTGTCTAAAGTTTATAGCATATCTCGTCACTGAGTAGGTCATTCTAATGAATGTATTCAATTTTAATGCAATCATAAATCATTGTATACAACGAAAAACGGTTCTGATCAGGCAGAGGCGGTCTGTCAGAATTTATTTCTAGGGACATTTTTACTATTTATTTATATTGCTAAAATAGTACCTAATTAATTTGTTTTATTAGTAATACGATACCTAGGTTAACTAATTTTAGCAAAAAAAAAAACCGCATTATATAATTACAATTATATTATTTCATATAATATTACTATTTTTAATTAACTTATAAGTCAATGCTAACAAATATACCAACGATAGAACTGTGAAAATTGGTTTGTAGTATAAATAGGCTATAATTAAACTAAATATTTCGAAAATTGCATATTATGCATAGCTGTTTGGGTAGTAAATAATAATATAAATAGTAGGTAACGAAAAGATTCAAATCTCTATAATAATATTTTTTTAAATTACAATAAAATAACTAAAAACATTATTTTTAGTTAAAGTATCAAATTTTGTTAAAATCGATACATGAAATATCTATAAAAAGAATTATAGGTACATTTGTAATTGTCAGCTGAGCTATGAATGTATTGATTTTACAATAATGTATTTTTTTTTATGCCTGTCATCGCATTTAGGGACAATAAAAATACTTTGATTTTCTACTTCGGCGCCTTTTCTGATAGGAAGGTAAATCTTCTTTGGAAAGTTAAAAACAAAAATGCCCAGTAGTTTTCAAAAGCATCGGGAAAAACAAAAAAAAAATTAAGAAAAAATGGAAATTTTTACGCAAACCCAGTATTTGATAAGAACAATTTTGTTTTTTAGGTGTAACTTAAAAACGTATAACCGTAATTACAATCGCACAGAATGAGGAATCATGTTCTAATGACTGCAGTTAATGCATATGGGCTATTGGAGATGTCTTATAGCGGCGAGGTAGGTTCATAGGGCGGTTACAACTTATATAGTACGGCAGTGTCTCAACTCACAAAATCAAATGAATTAAAGCAAAATATTACACATCCCCAGGAAATTCATGGGTACGTATCATTGGGTTTAGTCATATACCCAAAAATTACACACAGTTTCCTCATAAATAAAAAAAATACGTACCTACTATAACAGGTGTACCTGTGCAGACATTGTCAGCAGATCAGTTTCTATTTAAAAATTCCTTATTTATTTACGTTTATGCGTTTTAAATTATATTATTATAATTTCAAATAGTTATTTTATACATACCTAGTGAAATATTGGTGTTTGACTATTTTATTCGGAAATTGTTATTAATAATTTTCTTTTTTAGCGTAAATTGTAAAAGGTAATATGTTGATCTGCGTAAGGGTTTTGTATATTTGAATTAGTTATTAGTATTATACTTTAATAAAAGCGGACATAGTTTACTTGATATAAATTGTAAAGCAGTAATGCAGTATATTTAACTATAGTTGTGTGACTTACCGAGCGAAGCAAACCGTTATTTTTTTGGTATGGGCTAAAAGTTTTATATTTTTTGGGCCAGTCATTATTATGCCCTACCCTAACAAATATTGAAATGATGCTCCTTTTTAAGAATTACGAAACCAAATGTATAACATTTTAAATCCCAATGACCTAAGACGCCACAGGACACATTAAAAAAAGTTATTTATCCTACGCTTTAA
Source organism: Pentalonia nigronervosa (assembly GCA_014851325.1). Classification (NCBI taxonomy): domain Eukaryota; kingdom Metazoa; phylum Arthropoda; class Insecta; order Hemiptera; family Aphididae; genus Pentalonia; species Pentalonia nigronervosa. The sequence continues at coordinate 43,311 of JACXSJ010001596.1, forward strand.
CATAAACAACTACTTTCTAGTTTATGATTATTCTTAATAATGTGTTTTATTCAATACATTTCTTTAAAAATAATTAAATAGTTTGCAAAAATTAAGCGGAATTAAAAAGTTGTAGTACCGTACGATGAATGTATGTAAGTACTGGTTGCTGTTATCCCAGTAACTGGCGAACAATTCTTCTCGGCGTTTTAGTTAGATAACCGAACGTACCCTACTTTGTTGGCACAATTGACAACAGAACAAAAAATAAAAATATAATTACTATGGATTTTTAGTACAATTATTGATGTTATAATATTTTATTAAGTTAATGGTATCAGAATTCCATAATATTTACGTCATAGGAGGCCAATATCACCATTGATATTCTTAATTTTCAAATTACATTTCTGCTGTTTGTTTACATAACGTAAAATGTCCGTCGTAACTATTGTATAGACAAAAGTTGTATTAAATTTATAATCTATGATAATTCTTATAAGTAGAATTAGCCAGTTGAGGTGTTTGAGTACTTATATGCTAAAATATGTAAAAATACATACTTGCAATAAATGCAAAAATTGTTTATTAATATTGATACAATTTATAGAATAAAAATTTATCAAAAGACAATAATACAGCAATTCCAATCAACGTCTAACAATGCTAACCTACGATTACACTATAAAAGATAACCATATCTCATATCAAACTTAATATATTTTTTTATAGATACTGAGCGGAGTGAAAAATGAATTGATCTTACAATGTTGTGTGTTTTTTTATTTTTTGTGTGTCATCACGTTTTGGGGCAGTCAAAAACAAAATTGAGTGTTCACCAGTTATCCTCCACGGCTATTTCGAGATTCTAAAAATATACCAGTTGCCCTCACATGTTAATATATACACGATTACAATATATAGCCCGTAAAATAGGGGAGGTAAATAAACAAATAATAAATAAAATATAAAATTATTTATAAAAATAAAGTAAAATAGTATAAAATGATAGAAAAAAAATCATATGCTTGGAATTTTATATATAATATTGTATTTTGTAATAATTACTAACAAAATAATATGACTACAATAGTCAATAAAATAATAAATATTATAGTTGTGTGGCATTCAATGTGATTATTTATCAAAAAAAAATAAATTGTAAAAAAATTAGATTTAATATTATATATTATGTTTTGTTATAATAATTACTAACAGATTTTATAAAATCTAATCTACTGGTATTTTTGTTTTTATATTTATTCATAAAATCTTCGATTCTGGCTTTTTTGTTTAAATATGTGCGTTTAGTGATATTTTTGATTTCGTTTACATTTCTATAAGCAGTGTATGTTTTGTTTGAACTTCTTTTATAACATTTACGAAAATAAAAATATTCGGATGTGCACTACTAAAGTTCCTCGAAAATAACGAATGAAATAATTCACATGCATTGGTAGTTCTTTCTGAATCAATTGAATTCATAGCACACAGTGAAGATGGAAAAGTCGAACTTGAGGAAACATATGTGTCAACTAAATAATCAGAAAATTTAACTAATTTTTCTGATAAAAGCTGAATTGACATCAGATCATCAACAAAACAATCGTCTACTTCACCAGAGGGTAGTAATGAGAGACCGAAAATTAAGTGAAGCCATTTTCCAATTTCTGAATTTGGATCTATATAATCCGGCTTTAATCCAAAATGTTATATGCGTTTCTACCATGACTGAGTTAGATGAAATCTGCACCCCACGACTGTATTAATGGCCAAACAATTTTAGAAGCTGTATGAATACTTTTTTCGAAATCGAATACAATAATTGATGGATTGAATTCAAGTTCAAAACCAGAGCATTTTTCTTTTAACATATTAAATAATAATGTGATCTTTATAAAAAGTATAATTATTTAAAACTAACAAAATGTTGCACTTTTCACTCGCGTAATATTTTCCATCGTGTTAACGTCAGTGCTTTTCGTATACAAAAATGTATTTATCAAATACGTAGGTATACATTGTATCATATAATAATTTCTAACAACCATAAAAATACTAATAAAGATATAATAAATGATAATAACAAGCGTATTCCAATAAAGATTAATATAATTGTCGTTACTCGTTACTTATATACTGGCTATCACTTAGACGCGTTTTGGTAAAATCCTCGCTTTGCACCAAGTAGGCTATTATTATTAATACAATTTTAATTTTATCCATTTTATTATTTGTATAATATATTATATTTATTATTTATTACAAAATACAATATCATATACAATTGCAAATATAAAAATTTGTTTTTATCGTTTTATACTATTTTATTTTATTTTTATAAATAATTTTATATTTCATTTATTATATTTGTATATTTGCCTCCCCTATTTTACGGGCTATATATTGTAATCGTGTATGTATTAACATATGAGAGAAACCGGTACATTTTACTCTAAGTAGTTTAAGGGGGAAATAAAAAGGTATTTAAATTAAAGGTATAAAAAAAAGGTACTTTTGGGGGCAACTGATACATGTCCATAAAATTTTCCAATATTTTTCAAACGCATCAGGAAAAACAAAAAAAAAGGGTTGGCAAGTGAGCACCGCTCTACTGTTTAGTAGAAGTCGAGTGGGTCACTGTATGGATGGTTAATTTTGAATTCAATGATATAAAAATCATTGTATACAATAAACGATTCTGAGCGAAGACAGTATGTCAACTTACATTACCAAGTATAGGTATTTTATATTATTGCTTAGCAATTCGTTTTACTTTTAATTATACAGTAGGTTGAATTGATTTCTGCAGAAAACTTTGCATTTGAATATGTTAATATACTTTAAAAGTTTCGAGCACCCACTAAATTTTTTTTTAAATTACAACAAAATAACTAACATTGTTATTCTTTATTTAAATATCTAATTTCGTCAAAATTTAAACTTAAATGTCTGTAAAAATCAACCATGTAAATTTTTTTCTTTTTTTTTGATTTTTTGATTACACTATTAACTACTCACAAAAAACTTTGTTTTAAAATTTCAATCCTTATTCCATAGTTATAAAAACTGAACATTTTATAAAATAATTTGCCAATGTCCGATATTTTGTTTAAAATTTAAGCTTTAAATGCTTATAAAAAAAAAAAATGTGGTTATGTATTTTTAATGTTTTTGAACTGCTATTATAACAACTTATAGTAACTAACTTATAACTTGTAGTTAAAAATGTATAAAATAATCAGTTTTTATAGCTATGGATTATAAATTTAAAACAAAGTTTCTCGTAAGTTGTTCTAAATGCAGTTTCAAAAATATTTAAGATACAAAGGCAGTCTTTTTTTAATAAGCATTTAAAATTCAAATTTTGACCAAAATTCATCAAAATCTCGATTGTTTGCAAAATATTTTATGATTAAAATGTATAAACTGTAGCTTAATCTTTAGTAGTTCTAGCAATGTCTAGACCATGAATGTCGTTAAAAGGGCTAGAATTTTAAAGCATATTATGCTTCTTTTTTCTATATGAGATAGAAATGTAATTTGTATTCATAAATTTGTTTTATGTCATTTTGATTTTAAATAAATCAATTTTTTTTTGCTTTTTTAAGATTTTTTAATGTGAATGCTTGTTTGCAATTATACCGATTTTAACGTTTTATAAAAAAGTCAGTAAGTGGGAACCGTTCTGCTGTTCAGTAGGTTTCGAGTGTGGAGTGGGTCACTTTCATAGATGTGTTAAATTTAAATTCAATGATAAAATCACTGTATACCAAAAACGATTCTGAACGAAGACGGTTTGACAGCCCACATAATTTAGTTTTAATTTACTTTACTATTAATAATACAGTAGGTTGAATTAATTTTTGAAGAAAACATTGCATTTTAAGATGTCATCGAGTGTATAAAAAAATCATAATATACTTTACATAATATACCAAAAATAAAAATCGATTTTATCAATAATTTGCTTAGCAAAAAAATTCCAGTTTTCTTTAATTTTTTTTTTTTTTGTTTTTCTCGACGCGTTTAAAAACAATGGAGAATTTTTTACTTTTAACTCCATAAAATATCAACTAGATTCACTTTCCTATCAGATATTAAATTCTATATTAATGAATTTTGTTAATACAAAATTTTTGTTATTTGCAAAATTCATTTTTTAGTTTTTAGGTCATAAATGCATTTTTTTGAAAAGGCATTTAAATCCCAGCCTTAATTATAACCTTATTTTAATAATATTGTGCACCGTATACTGTTATCTACCAACATAAACATATGCCGTTTATATTTACCATTGCACACGTAAAAATAATTTAAAACTTAATTTTGTGATTGTAATTTTTCATGTAAAATGTCTAAAGTGAAAACATTAATACAATTATATTTAATTTAATAAATTAAGTTAATTTTCAGTCATGCTTTTTTTTGCTTTTTTCAAGCAGTTGTAAGCTTTTATTTTGTTATTTATTATGCTTTATAATCTAAGGGCTACTCATAAACATTAATTAAACAAATTTTTAGATTTGGGTGGTAGAGCCCCCATGAAACAAAACTGAAAATGTATTGTAGAGCTTCAGCGTCCTCCAAAATATATTTGATCACCCTATGCCTATGTTTTATACACACAAATGGCATTTCCAAATGCAATGTTATGTTTTGAGAAAAATCTATTCGACCTACTGTATTATTAATAGTAAAATTAATTATTTATCATAAAATATACTTAATATAGATTGGCAGACCGTCTTCGTTTAGAATTGTTTATCGTATACAATGATTTTATATCATTGAATTCAAATTTAACACATCCATTACAGTGACCTATTCAACATCTGTTGTATAGCAGAGCTATACCTAGTTTCAAACCTTTTTATAGATTAATTTGTGTTGCATAAATTATGTCTTATTGTCTAAAAAATTATTATTAAAACAACTACAAATTTACAATATGATCTTTAATTTATAAATTATAAAATTTAGAAAAATCTATATAAAATAACCACAAAAATTAGTACATACATACATTAAAATACTTGAATAACGAGACAAATTAATCCAATAAAATAAATAAACAAGAGTTGGTCAAAAATGAAACATAATAAAACATGATACAAGAATACATTAAAAAGGCTGTTTATCTATATTACTATTTTTCAATTTACATTATTTTTAAAATTGATTGTATGTTTCATTCGCTATGTCGGCTATTGTACATAATTCAGTTCTAAAAAAAATTGTTAAGATTAATCATAAATATTTCTTTTAAAATAAATTAGTTGTTTGTTATCATCTCGCAACCACATAAGATAGTACATATATTTTTATTTTTTATAAACCGTAACTTAATTTTTGAACAAAAATAAATAATAATACATAAATTAACTAAAAAAAATAATAAAATAATTTTCTTAATTTTTTTTTATCAATTTCTTGACCATTTTTACACATTTTATTTGTCAAGCTCAATGTTTTGATGTAAAAATTAAATGCTGGTATTAAATAAATCGGTACATAGGTAACTCATTAAAAGTATTTCAAAATTAATTAATAATGTTTGTAAGATAAATGATAATTATGCACTTAAAACTACACACCATATTAACATGATTAAAATATTAAAAGCATTTACACTTTTTCTATCAATAGATAACGCTCTAGACTTACCTATATGAAAAGTATCAAAATATAAAGAAATATCAAATCTTAAGATTAAAAAGACAGTCAACATACATTAACAACATACTGATGATGGGATGATACATTTTACATAGCTTGGTAGGAAGATGATAACAATTGAATTAGAAATAAATAATAATTTACAAAATATTAGAAATAGAATAATAATAATCATACTAACTTTGGTTTTTTAAATGTTTGGTTTAAAACATTTTCTAATGGTTCTTCTTCTTCTTCTTCTTTGATGGGTTCATGTTTCTACAATAGAACATAAATCAATTATTTTTTTCTATTATTATAATTTAGTGTTTATATTTAATTTAGTACAATGACATGACTGGAAGTATCTTGAGCATTTAGACTGACATTTTGTTCCAAAGATGTATTAATAAATTACATAATATATTAACCTAATTTTTAAAATTTATGTCAAATTTAAACTCATTGGAGAAAATAATTATAGTTGATTTAAATTAAGATAAATTTAATCTTCTAATGTTCAATAGTTAAAAAAAGCAACAAAATATTTTCTGAAATCAAATTAAGACTTACAGGTGAATGTCTGTTTGTACACACTGCAGCACAACATTTACAATACTTGGAACATGACAAATTCTTTTTATGGCACATACAAATATTTTTTAAACAATTTTTAATACATAGACACATAGGTTGTCCTTCAGCATTCCTTTTTAAATTCAAGCGATTTGCACGTTCTTCTGAAGGTTCAAACATTCTGCTCTGAATTTTTATAATACATTTAAATTAGTTCTAGTTTAAATTGATAAATTATACTAACTTACCTCTCGTTTTAGCTTGTTCAAACGTCGACGTAATGGTGTAATATCTACACTATTCTCTTTAGTATCATCAACATCAAAGTTAGTCTATAACAATAATAATTAATTATGAATCACATCAAAAAATAATCAGTTTTACCTACTGGAGTTATAGGGGAAGAATTCATATTTTTAGACTTTGAACAATTTGTACCGATATTACTGTTTACAATTGTTTGGAGATCTGATATTAGCTTGTCTTTTTGATTTAATTCTTCTCTTAGCTGTTCAAATTTACTAAGTTGATCATCATAAATCCTGAACCGTTCTGTAAATTCACTACCATTACCTCCATTTGAGACTCTCTCTTTCTCATTCAATTGCCTCAATAAAACTAAAATCTAAAATTAAAAAAATAGTTAATAATTTTTGAAAACATAACTTTTAGTATAATATTAGTATTACATTATCTTCATATTCTTTTTGAAGTTGTTCTACTTGCTTTTGATTTTTATTCATTATATCTAATATTTTTTTTTCACCAATTTTAACAATATCATTTTTTTCAAGTAAAGACGCCTTAAATCAAATTATGAAAAGTATTAATTATTAACCTTATACTCAAAGTACTTTAAATCAAATCAGATTTTTTTAAAATAATTACAGAATACTAAATTTAATTCATCAACCTAACAGTTTTCTTACTTTAAGTTCCTCAATTTGATTCTGTAATTCTAACATAGCTCTCCTATTATCAGCAGCCACATGGAATACATGTTTTAAGGCAGTTTTGGTATCAGCAATAGTTGTTAAATGATCAAAGCGATTTTTCTTCATCAGTTCTGTAAACAAATATTATTAATTTCAAAAATGAGCCTATATTTTAAAAGTTCAAAGAATAAATAATATAATTATGATGGATTGGTAATCTTATCATGATAGCATAAAGTTAATATTATAGTGACTCGGTCGTACACTCAACAACAGAAATACTCAATGTACATACTGGCAGGTGTTGCTAGCTCCCGGATGAGTGACCACCTGGAATTTTAGCAACAAATCCTTGCCACACATACAAAACGTGTTCTAACCAACCACACCACACCCCATAATAAACCCACTATAAAAACCTACAAACAGCTAATGGCCATAGTTGCCAGGCTTAAGATCAATAAAAAAAATTAAAATAAGTTAATATTTTTAAATCAAGTAATATTAATCCGATGGAGAGGAAGAAAAAATGTTAGAGAATAATTATATAAAGCATTAAAAATTTAGCACAAAAACTACATAAATAAAGCAATTTTGACAAAATGTCAAAAATAGAATTTTGTTCTTTATATTTTTTTTCCTAAGACAATAATGTACTTGCTTATAGGTATCAATCATAAAGTTGAAAATACCACTATTTCAGCCAAAGTAAAAAAAAAAATGTGCTAACACTTTGTCTTATATCTCAACATAAAGCACAACAAATTATTTATAATAATTACAATAATATAGATGATTAAACATAATTGATTTCAAAAATTGACTTATACAACAAAATTATACTAACATTGAAGTATATAAATTTAATTTTAAATGTTACCTACCTTCGTTACTATCAAATATTTTTTGTCTAAGTTCCATGATCTGAGCAGTTCTTAACTGTAATTCTTCAGTTATTTCATTTTTGTCCATTTTCAAACCGTATTTAAATTCATCTGTGAGTCCTGTTGTTTCTAGTTGTTCCTGAGAAATTAATCATTATTAGACAATATAAAACTTTATATTTCAAAAATCTTAAATTTTTATTTACTTCACATCTCTGTATCATTTTATATATAGTTTCTCGATCTATTTCTAATTGCTCTAAAGTTTTTTCTGCATCAACTGTACTCATTAGCACATCCAACTCTTCATTAACCCATTTTTGAATACGCTGAGCTTTTGGCATAAATGCCTCATCTCTTTTAACCTCAATAGCTTTGCGAACTGCAAGGGCATCCTAATAATAATTATAGAAATAAATAGACATATATATTGCAAATGTATTGTAAGATATAAACTATTAAATTACTTTGAGTCTTTTATTGACATTTGCAGCTTCTTCTAATTTACGTTTTAGAGCTGCTTGTTGTCTAACATGTAATCGTTCCATGCGAATCATTTGATTTTTTTGTTTACGTTCATTTTCTTTCAAACGACAAAGTTCTCGATCTCGTTCTAACTTAAACTGTCTGAACTTTTCATTTTCACTTTTCATTTGCTGAATTAATTTTACTTTCATAACTTTAATGCTCTAAAAATAAAATCCATACTATTAAAGTAAAGAAAGTAAGAAATATAATATAAATATTTTTAAGTATTATTATTTAGCTCACCTTTATTTCATTATTCAAGTTTTCTACTTTTTTATCATTCTTAGCTTTCATCTTAATAATTCGATCTTGTTCTAAACACTTCTTAGTTAGATTTGATATTTTTTGCTCAAGCTCTTGCAATTTTTTACGTCTTTGTTCAGACAACCTTGTATGATCAAAAAATATTTTATAAAAATCAAAATTATTTACATTATCATACAAAATAAAGTTAACATACTTAGAATTAATATTATTTGTTTGAGCAGCTTTAAGAGCTTCTTCTAATTGATCACGTTCTTGTTTTAATTGTTCAAGTTTGTTTTTCAATTCTTCAGTATTCTCTTCGGGGCAATATTCACCAATATGTGAAACTGATTCAATTAGTTTAGCAGCTAAATGTTCCTTCATCGCTAGTTCTTTATTTAGTTTGTTAAGTTCACGATTTAATTGTATAGTTTCCATAACCATTTGCTCTTTAGTTTGATCAGTTTCATTATCCGGCTCAGATACATCATCTTCATCCATGTCTTCAGTAGCAGTAACATAGTCATCTCCACTAATTTCTACCTCTGTTCTATTATGCTCATCCTACAGATACAAGACATATTTTATTTTTTATGTATCTAATAATTATAGTATTAAAGTAACATACCATAATTGAGCCAATTTTATGTTTTATATTATTAAATTCTTCTAAATTGTTGCATTTCAGTGCATTTTCAAAATCTAATTTTAATTCTTCTAAATTTTTTTTCATTGTATCACGTCCAGTTTCAGCCTATTTAAAAAAAAGTCTTTATAGGACAAAAACATAATTTAAAAAAGTATTAAATACTTACTAATAATACTTTCATGTTCAGTGATGCACTTTGTGTCATGTATTCACTTAATACTTGACTCATAGCACGTATCTTTTCTTGAAGATCTTTATTAGTTTTTTGCAATGTAATATGTTCTGGTGGACAATTGACAAAACCATTAGTTTCCATTGCGACTATTTTTAATTTCAAATCATAATTCTAAATAAAAAAATGTAACATAAGACACTGGATAATAATTTTTTAAGTGAAATTTAATTACTTCTTTGGAAAGTGCAGAAATTTGGGCAGTAATTGGATCCTGGTTTATAACTGGCTTATTTTTAATTTGTAATGCTCTATTGGCATACCGCAGAGTACTCACAGTTTCATCCATATTATAGTCAGCAGGACTAATACATGCAATCATCAATGTAACAGAATTTCCACCCAATGAGTCTGTAAGTAGTAGTTCATAAAAAAAAAATCATTTTTACTTTTTTGTTTTATTTAATTAATAAATAATTTATATTTACCTTGCAATAAACGGGTAAGTTTGCTATCTCTATAAGAAATATGAGCAGATTTCTCACATAAGGATGTAATAACATTCCCTAAAGACAAGAGACCTTTATTTATATTAACACCTTCTTTAAATCGTTCACCAGTAGCTTTTGTTTTTTTGCTTCTTTCTGATCCAGCTAAATCTACCAGATGGAATTTGGCAGTTGTATTGTTCCTAAACAAACAATTATTAATAAAAAAATAATTTGATTATTCAGAAAAATATGTTACCCATTTTCTTGCATTTGACTTATGGTTAATGTAAATATACAATGGCTACGAGATGATTGAGCATTCATTGCAGTAGCTCCAGTTGCTCTACCACTAGAACCCTAAAACAAATATTATCATTTATTATTTAATAAATATATTGTTAATAATATCTCAAAATCCAAATCATTAAAAATATTTACCTGTACTAAACATTGAAGTGTTGAAGAAAAATCGGTTACACTTATTTCAGTTAAACCTGGAATACAAATTCCACGGCCGTCTTCTCGAATATCAAGAGTAGCTCTATTAGGGGATAAGAGATCATACACCTGTTCTTGATAAAGCTGTAAATTCATTTTTAATTATTTAATATTTATAAATAGTTAAATATAAAACACAATATTATTATAATCAATACACTGCTTGAATTGAATTGGTTGGAAAGCAAGACTACACAGAGAAGTTCTTTTTTTCTTAGATTATCCCATCCAATAGTTATAAATTATATTACCTACAACCAATTACAGAATTGCAAAAATGCAAAATTTAAATGTTTTGATTCTTTTTTTTTAATTTAATACTGAAATACATCTAATCCTTAAACCACTGGCTAAGTATATACCATATTTTTTTGTTGTTAAATTTTATACATAGGGAAGGGGTATTGTGTGAGCATGACTTTCCTATCATTTGTTTAAAAAATATAACATAGATCAGTTTAAGTATACACCACCTAGTAAATGTGGTAATACTTAATTATTTAATGTAATATGTACAATCCATCACCTTTCCTAATTAATCTGATATTAAAAGTAGTGATACGGGATAATCTTCAGGCTAACCAAAGATAAAACTAGTGGATGATAAAATAATTAGAGGTAAATATTTTGTTTCAAAGTACAAATACATTATATTGAATAAAAAAGAGAAGTCTACAATAGGTGGCACATGCTTAAAAAAGTCAAAACAAGTTAATAAAAATAGTGATGAAACAATACCTGTGTAGAAAAATACAGATGGGGAAGACCCAAAACAAGAAGGGAAAATAAATTTTAAAAAAATTTGGAAGCTCTTTTAGGGGGTCTGAATTGGAAAAAAGCAATAAATAAAATAGAATGTATACGAGATTGTATAATGGTCTCTAAAAGCCTAATAACAAAAAAAAAATAATTACAATATAACAAAAACAATACACCAGGTTCTTATTAATCTACCAAACATTGTGTTTGAAATTATACAATTAAACATAATAATAGAGTTAGATTAGGTTAGATAATTATTGCATTCTAATATTTATAAGCTTTTAGTATAAACTCTGAAAATATTGAACTTCACTATCACAAACAGTTAAACCAAATTTGATAATACTATTCTTTAAATGATAAATGGTTGAAAAACATAGACAATGCATAATACTTGAGTTTCAGCTTGAGATTTTACTTTCAAGTCTCAAATGACACTATATAAAACTTAAATAATGGTACAATTATTGTAAGTGAATACATTTAAACAAAATTAAATACTTCAATAAATGATGCTTTAATTGAAAATTTAGCTTCTTCTGATTTATTTTGTACTTTGTTGAAAATATTTTGAATAGCTCGTGGAATAATACCCTTTTCATCTTCATTGTCATTATCTATAAAATTTGTACCCATTGAATGAGTTTTACCTGAACCTGTTTGACCATATGCTAATATAGTAACATTATATCCTAAAATAAAATCAGAATTGGAACTTATTAACACAAAATAATTAAAAAAAAAAATATTAAATTCTTACCACTAAACAATTTTTGAACTAAATCTTCAACAGCTGATTGATAAACTTGGCTTTGAGAATGTTCAGGACTAAATACATAGTTAAATGTAAATGTTAAGTTAGCATTATTATTCACAATTATCTGCTGGTTAATGGAATCTGCTAACACACAATTTGAACATCCACGATCCAATTCAGATTTTACAAGAGGACGAATTCGAATTGCTACTCTAATGGAATCCATATTGTTAAAACTGAAAAAATAAATTATTTTATTAAAATTAATATTTTTTATAATAATAATGTATTTTTACCAGGTACACTATACCACCAAGTTACCCTTAAAACACCTCACCATTTGTTTTCTCTCTAATCCAGCGCATTATAGCAATTTGTGTTCAGCCAAACCAACTTGGTGTTGTTTTAATATTTAAGTCAGTTGACCCATAACCAAACTTAAAAGTAAAAATATTATTTAGAGCATCTTTTAAGTTTTTATTAATATTTTAATTTAAAGTGAGTTATGAGCATTTTATAGTTTTAATATATTAAATAAGTATCAATTAAAACATAAAAGATGTCCTAGATATATAATACTCTTAATTTTAAGTTTGACAACAAGTTATCACTACAACATTAAAGCTAACTACAAAAAGTTGGTAATATTAAACTTAAAATTGTTATATTGCGCCTTGCATATTAGTCATAGAAAAACAAAATATAAAGAACTGACATTCTCTTGACTACACTATACAATTTTAATTATAATTTACTTACATTTTCAATTATGATTTAAAATACAAAAACTAATAAATTGTATTTGTTACAGATAAAAAAAATGACACAAACGTATTCTTTTGTACACTAAGTTTAATATTAAAAAAACTACTTGAAATAAAAACTTCGAACGGTTAATGTAAACTGAAGGAAAACTTAATGAACAAAATCACAAAAAGCCTGATTACAGAATATTTCTTTGTTATACACTAAACGGTAACATTGTTTTATTGTAATTTGTAATACAGTTTATTATATGAGTTATAATTTATAAGTAGTAGGTAACTAATAACTTCTAAGTTCACTATTATTCACTATATTCCTACCATTATTAATTAAAATCATTATTTTGAAATTTAAACATTTTCAAGAATATTTAAACCAATAAATAAAAAGTGTACGACTCAACGGTATTCCACTATTCAAGTATCCGACGAGTTTACGTGGTTTACGATAACCGCCAAACGGACAAACACATAAACGATTACAAAATGAAAATTACAATTTACATTTTACATTCGAATTCAAGAATTGACAGTTACCTCAACAGTGTGACCAACGGCACAAACTATTCCAGTGAAGTCATTGTGATGATATAAAAAATTGTTTCCTTAAATCATTTTTATTCCATAATATGACCACGAATTAATTATACTTAATTATATTTTAATTTGTGAATATGGCCATATTAATATATTATGCGAATGGAGCAGTTCTTCCCCTGAGATAACAATCAAATTTAAGCACATAATTCTGTTATTCTATTGTTCTATGATTATTCTATGTTATAAAAATCGGTGATCTTCTATCTTGGCTTAAATCCTACGTATCTAGCCGACAGCAATTTGTTAAAGCGAATGGTACTGTCTCTAACTTAACTCGGGTAACTTCAGGAGTACCCCAAGGCGGTCACATCAGACCTCTTTTATTCAACTTATTTGTCAACTCTCTTGGAATTCATATGACCGGCGCTGAAATTTTATTATATGCTGATAATGTTAAAATATTCCTCAAAATTAAATCTCCTAGTGATTGTCAGATTTTACAACATCAATTAAATATTTTTTGTAAATGAACCAACAACCTAGGTTTATCTCTTAATCTCGATAAATGTCATGTAATTTCCTTTCACAGAGGTAGGTCTCCGTTTCCATTCTTTTATACTCTTGATGGAATTGCTCTACAACGTGTCTCCACTATTAAGGACTTAGGTATCTTCTATTCTTCCAATCTCTCTTTTGGTCATCATACTGACATCATAGTCAGTAAATCACTAACAGTTTTAGATTTCATCAAGCGCAACACGCAGCTCTTCAACTCAACCAGGTGTCTCATTACACTTTATAACTCCTTGGTGCGATCTATTTTAGAATATGCAGTTGTTATTTGGCACCCCTATCTTTCTAACGATATATTACGTATTGAACGTGTTCAAAATAAATTTTTAGCATTTGCAGCTTTTAAACTAAATATTCTTATTTCCTCTTACGACTATGCTCCTATCCGTGATCTTTTAAATATTGAAACTCTTACCGCGCGTCGTTTAAAGGCCGACCATACATTTTTATCGTCTCTTCTATCAAATTCTTTAGATGCACCTGAGCTTCTTTCTAGTATAAATTTTAGAGTACCTTTATATGCTACGCGTAATCCTTCTTTTTCTATTCCAACTTGTTCCACTTCTTACGGACAAAATCATCCATTGTACCGGATGCTCCATTCCCCTAATTCTATTTTATTATAATAATGATAACCTATAATCCTATTTATATGACTTATGTATAAATGTATAATTTAATAATTTTGTTTACCAAGTATTTTCGAATCTATCTATGCAATGTATTCATTTTTTTTTCTCACTACCTCCATCTCTTTTTGTTAGTCACTTGTTATCCCGATTTATTATTAATTATGTTCATATTTTGTATATTGCCGTGATGGCGTTAACTATTTTTAAATAAATAAAATAAATAAATAACTTATTATTATATACTCCCCGTTTAAACTTAAAAAAAAATTTAATTACCCTTTAATTGCAATAAAATAATTTTATTTCTTGTTAAAAATTAATTTATCACTTTAAAACAGGTAATACTAAAACCCGTAACAGACCGAAACTCATTACATTCCAACTGTAATAACAAAAACAGTGTAACCAAAACAAACCGAGCGAAAATAATATAGCCATAACAATATCACAGAATAAGACAATTAAAAAAAAAAAATTAATATATAATATATATAATAGTAATATTATAATAATTAATAATATTAATTATAATATATAATTTATTTTAATTTATAAGTATTATATTATTGAATTTATTAATTAAACAAAATTTATATACATAGAATAGATTAACCTTTAATTATGTAACTACTATCAATATCAAAACTAATAAAAATGATGCATTATTACCGAAACGGGACAGGATTTTTGGAGTGATAAGTGTATTCGTTTTACTACAATGCTGGTTTAGAATCTGAACGGAGAATAATAGTTGTATTGATTTGACAATAATGCATGATTTTATTTTATTTTTTTTTTTGTATAATAACATTTTTTCTACAAAAACATGTTTCTATTTTTTTGATTAGCATCTTTTCTGGTGGGAAAATTAATCTAGTTAATTCTTTTAGCCTTTAGGTCGAGATTGAAAATTCCCAATAGTTTTCAAAAACGTCAAAAAAACCGAAATGAATAACCATTACATATTTAAAATTTTCACCTAATGTTCATATTAGCATTTTCTATACATCATAAAATTTTAAAAATATTTTAACTCTTAGAGTTATTTATAAGCATCAGAAATTTTTGTTTTTTTTTTTTTTAGTTTTTTCTAGGTCGATAAAAACTTTCGTTGGGTCAAATAGTTTGAAAATGTATTATAAGATTCCTCATAAGTTGATGTAATAGCAATTGAAAAATATTAAAGATACATCATCACGTATTTTTGTTTGATAAGAATTTATAATTCGAAATTCGTCAAAATGAACGGCGATGGACGAAAGTACCTACTGTTAATAGAATAGAATATAATTCACTAAAGATATTTAAGAAATAAGAATTAAATATTAGATTCTGAGCAGAATAAGCATTGTATTAATTTTACAATGATGTGGGTTTTTTTTCTATTTGTATACAAAATAAGTTGAAATAATGCTTCGATTTTTTTCATCAGTATTTTTTCTGATGAGATTTTCTTATTTTATTATACTCCAAAAAGGAATAACCGGAAACACTTGAAATTTTAACCGAATGTTGACATTAGATATAATTTAAATATTTTTATATTTTAAAAATGTTTTGACACTTTTTGAGCTAATTATAGGCATGACAAATTTTCGATTTTATTTTTTTCTATAAATATTACGATAAAAACTTTTTGGTTGGGTCAAAAAGCTTGAAAATTTAATAAAATGTTCCTTATAAGTTATTATAAAAGTAGTTAAAAATTGTAAAGTTACATAGGTACAATTTTTTTTATAAGCATTTAAAAATAAAATTTTGATACACATTCTTTCTTCTATACTTATATAATTTTATTAAAAATTTTTTTTATTCTTGTCGAAACACATTTTCCTGCGTGTGATGCCCGTGTCCTCCTCTCAATTTTTAATTTCAATTTTTTTTAACTAAAAGTATTTATTTTTATACTTTATCAATTCTTTAGCCTGCCATATTCCTGTATGATCTTTAAATAGTAATTCGTTAAAAACTAATTACATTTAGTAATTTATTGAACTGAAGAATCTGAAGATGAGATTACAGTTTTTTTTTTATACTTCTACTTATATTGTATTTGAATTTTTTTTCAAAACGCATTTGCCTGAGGGCGTCCACGGTGTTCATTTCCTAATTTTTTTCGTTTATTTAACCTTAGTTAATTTGTTTATACGCTATTTTTAATTTTTACTAGTAAGTTATCATAGGAAGAGGTCCGGAGGACTTTAAATTAAT
The DNA here is from genome assembly GCA_014851325.1 of Pentalonia nigronervosa. Classification (NCBI taxonomy): domain Eukaryota; kingdom Metazoa; phylum Arthropoda; class Insecta; order Hemiptera; family Aphididae; genus Pentalonia; species Pentalonia nigronervosa. Next base: position 60,166 of record JACXSJ010001596.1, read on the forward strand.
CATTCGTTAATAAACTAGTTATTCAAAGAAATTTTTAAGTATAAAAATCAGACTATATAGTCAGTGTAGGCCTGGTATATAAAAGGCCTCGGCCGCAATTTTGCTCTAGGGCCTCAATTTTTTTTTTTACATTCTTCATAGGATATTGGATTAATGTATATCCTCCTACCCTCCCCCCAGCCAGCCGAAATGTTATATTAAAAAAAAAACGATTAAATAAAAAACGACTATAATTGTATGATTTGAAGCAGACCGTTAAACACTGACTGTTACTCCAAGCCATGGGACTCTGGCCCCTTCTTCTGTCTCATCTCGCAGGCCCTGACAGTGTCGTGTCAGCATATTTTTAGTTCCATTAATTATAAATTTAAAAAAAAAGCACAGGGCCTCGGCCGCGTTAGTATAGCGGCCCTAGCCAGGCCGACACTGTACATAGTCCCTAATTGCCACTTATACTTGTATAATTTTAATTGCATTTTTTTTATTATTCTTTAATTGGATAAGGCCTACAAGTGCGGGTTTCCTTGTTTTCATCGTATTTTTTTTTAAATTTATTAAGATTTGAGTTTAGTTATTTAAATTTTGACAATTATTCGCGAGAGAGACCTTTGACATCTACCTCAAATAATCGTTCTTTGAAATAAATTAACTATTATATGTAATATTGTTTGGTTAACGAAATCTAATTAAATAGCAGTTTGCTATTTAACTTATTAACTTATTAACTGTGGCCTAACTTATATACCTATATGATACTATACAAGATGATTTATTCAACGTAAAACACTTATTATATTGAAAAGGGTCGGCCTTTTTTTCATTATTTTATTTTTACATGGTTTCAAGTCGTTAAAAAAGCACATTTTTTAAAGAAATTATTTTTTTCACAATATTCGGTTTTAATTTGAAATTTCAAAGCAGTATATTTTCTTAGGCTGGTGTCACACTTGCGGATGTTCCGCGGCGGAATTCTCGCAATATCGAAACATATTGCAAAATTGTTTAGTCCACACCGAATTTCCGCCTTAGTACATTGTGTTCATAATATGTATTTAAACCTTAGAGGAGTAATTAGTTACTCCAATAATTAGTTACACTAATTACCTTAGTGTTTTAATATCTGTGGAATCCAAAAATCCACGGGTCGATTTTCCGCTACGGATCCTCCGCAAGTGTGATAAAGTCGTTGCCAGATAAATTGACACGACGGCAGCGCTTTTCGGTAGGTGTATCCCAAACTAATCGTGGTGTGTTTCGACTGTGTGGCGCGCCCCAATCGCGTCATCAATTTGTTTATTATGAAATATGTATAAAAATAAATGACTCCGCTGACAATGACAATAATAATATAATATTTATATTAATAGATTAATGTGATATGGAAATAATTATGGAATGTACTATAAAAATTATATTAATTATTATTATTAATAATTTTTTTGTTTATAATAAAGATGGATATTTACTCATTCACGCCAGTATTGTGTTCGTGTACTTTTGTATTAAATACGTACGAAAATAGATAGGTACCTATAACTTTGTATTGTGTTTCTTTATATGTTTTTACCGATGTTTTTCCACAATGAGCTCAAAAATTAAAAATCATGAAGCTCACAGTCAAGCAAGAGAAATAATTTGGAATGCTTTCAGATATTTTCAAAACAAAAATGAATATATAGCCAAGTGTAGGTTGTATACTATGACTGCAGAAGTTACTGGTTATTCTGCCACGTCAGTTCAACATATTGTATATGAAGGTAAAAAAACATGGATTTAACTGAAAATTCTACATTGGCTACATTTATTACTGCTGATAAAAAAAGGAATAATGTGACCAAATTAAAAGCTTTAGTTGACGATTTTGATATATGTGCTTTAAGGCCAACCACCATAGATATGTATACGGTTGAGAAAATTGTATCTACTGTAGCTTATTTTTAAAAAACAAAAAAATTTTATGAATTTAGGAATTACTAGAACATTAAACAGAATAATTTCGGAAATGTGTTTTCAATTTCGTAAAACTAAAACCAATAGAAAAACATTATATACGTCTGAAAAGAATTGAATACTTAAAAAAAATACTAGAGTTTCGTAGACAAGGTAAAAAAATAGCGTATACTGACGAAAGTTATGTATTATCATCATATGTTGTTAATAAATCTTGGGGTTCCGCCGATGATAACAATACAGTGAAACAGAGTTTAAGTAAAGGAAAGCGTTTAATAATTGTTCATGCTGGAGGAGGTTTTGTTCCTAATATTTTACTAACATGAGAAGCTCAAAGCTTTAGTGGTCATTACGACGATAATACGAATAAAGATAATTATTATAAATGGGTCACAGAAAAATTACTACCAAATTTAAGTAAAAATTCAGTTGTGGTATTGGATAATGCGTCTTATCATTGTCATCAATCTAACCGTGCTCCAAACTCGAATAGCTTAAAAAAAGACATGATCAATTGGTTGACTGAAAATAACATAAGTTTTGATTCAAATATGCTAAAACCACAACTTTACAATATAATACGTAAACACAAAGAAGTATCGATTAAATATTCTTAGGATAGTATGTTAAATAAAAAAGGCCATGATATTATTAGACTACCACCGTATCAACAAGATTTAAATCTCATTGAAATGATTTGGTCACAAGTAAAACAGTACATTGTGAAACAAAATCATAACGGTGGCATAAAAAAAATTGCAGAACTATGTAAACAAAAAATGAAATCTAAGAGTAAATCTGATAAATGAAATAATATTATTAGAATATTTTATTTTCAATTAATAACATAAAATCAGTTTTAAAATGTTTTACGACTATTGTTGGTTTATATTGATATATTTTCGGTAATAATATTCAAATACGGAGAACCACGGGTTTTCGTTATCGAGCCACCGTCGTCACTGTGTTAATTTATCTGGCAACGAATATACCGGCCTTAGTATATTGACACATGAAAATCGAATTTTGGACACAAGTATTTCATGTGTTAGAACTTTTAAAATAGCTATTTAAAGTTTTGGTGAATTCAAAAAAAATTTTACAAGTGCCACTTATGACTCTAAATGATTTAATTATACATTTGGCAATGGGCTCCGGCAATCGTCGGATGGACCAGACCAAAACTGAATTTCCTATATATTCGTGATGTTGACAAATAATCTAATTGTATCACCTAAAGGTCATATTTGATCTACCGAGTATTGAGTAAATTAAGTATTAAGTAATACTTACTAATTACTTTAACGTTATTTTTCATTTTTTACAAACCTTTAAAGCTTTTTTTTACATTTTTACGGTATTTTTCATAAAACTTTAATGCTTTTCTACAAGAAATAAAAATATTGTAATGGTACATAGATGATAGATAGCTATATAAAAGTTATTAATTATATAGTACAACACATTTCCCGAGATAAACTCTGACAATGCTTAGTCATCGAGAAGTTGAACCAAATCCACAGGTCCTGTAATTGAAATATTGATATTTAAAAAGCATTTTTTTTAATTGTCAGCATCTAGAACACATTTTTGAGATTTATAGGCAATTAAAATTCCAGCCTTAGTGATGACTGAATAAGGATATATATACTAATAACCTAATGTTAAAATTAATTGTGGTCATATATCCATCAGCGATCAGTAGAACAGTTTAATAAGCTCAATATTATTATAGATATCATTGATTAAATATACATATGTAAGAATACTGAACAATCATGTATATTTAATCAATGTAGGTACCTAACAAATTATTACTGCATGTCTACATGACTTCCATCCTTATTTGGTTGCAGAACCTATTTATACAAATACATAGAACTTGATTTATGTAAAACAGAATTATTATCTTGACGTTAAATCTTGTCCTACATAAGAACCTATTCATTTTCTATATTTTGATAACAAACCGTGACTTTAGAACCAACAATTATTGAATGTTGTATATAAATCATATCCATAGATCATATTGTAGTAATCTGTAACAAAGATCGACGAGCTGCAAATAACCCTAATAAACAATAATCTAAGATACTGTCATAAAAGATTGGCAGAAGAAGAATGGATTGGTTTCTGGTTAAAATCATTTGTCAAACTTTATCAAACACTGCTTGTAGTGCTCTAAAATTTTACTGCCGCCTGGATTGATTACTGGTGCTGATAATATTGTGATTTATAACTTATGTGATTAGGAACTGAATTCTTATTGTTTATTAAGAATTAGCTTACCCAGTAGTCCCTTGATAAGAATATATTTTTTAAAAATAGCTCGATTATATAAGACAAAAATATAATAGCTAAATTTTAATTTGGTGTCTAAGGAATTTGTTGGTCATGTTCAAGAGAAATATTTGCTAATATTTTAATTATCAAATTTCGAAGAAATATTAGTTTATAGTTAAACTCTTATAATGATATACATATTTAATTATCAAATATTTTTATAATCTAATTTATTTAGTTTTTTAATTTGAAATAAAATCAAGCTGAATAAAATATGTTTTTGATACCTACAAATAATACTAATACTATTATATTCTACTCATTAAAAGATCAGATGTGTTGGCTTTATTATAATTGTAATAAGCGTTATCAGATATTTTTATATGTTTTGAAAACCCTTATTCTTCTGGCCGATAAATTAAATAAGTATGATAGGCTGGGTGTCAAACGAATAAAATATGCATAGTTGTTATGATGAACTTAATAAAGTACTAAATTCAATGATTTTTTCAGTTCTGATATGATAATCAGAATTATTTTAGTATTAAACACGTAGTTAATTTTAAGACAGTAACTAAAAAATATAAGTAACCTTTTACAAAAACTCTGAGCAAATTAAAAATAAAGGAGATTTAATTATTGTTAATGACCGACTTCAATCATTGCGTTCAAACATGTAAATATACACAGTGTATTTTAAATATATGTACACCAAATTTATTTTCTTATTTGTTGACTTTTAACATAATACTAATAACAGGCGCTGATGTATGTAATATTATATATAAATTTTATATATAATATACATATTTATTCAAATACCATTTATTATAATATTATACAATCATTTTAAATGTGCTCAATGGTTTTGGTTCTACATCAATTGTTTGAAACATTCACTGATAGAGCACAAATTATATCATGCATAGTAACATTAAAAAAAAATACTTATAAGTAAGTCTGGGTCTAAAAATTACTTAAATTGTAAGTTTAACTTAAAATATGAATCACATCAGACATATAAAAAAAGGAAAAATAGGTTTTTTCAAAAGAGAGACAATGAAACACTGCAAGACTTACAGTTGAATATGAAAAATAATGAAGGATCTAAAGAACACAACATATTTGAAAGGATTAAATAAACGTAATGTTACACACACCCAACTGCAGCAGCTGCTGCCGCGGCGGTACTCTTTTTCTTCAAAACTATGTCCTTGATGTTCAGGTGCACCTTTTCTTTACGCTGTGGAGGTACTGACTGCAAACAAAACCGCTTAAATGCTTCTAATTCTCGTTCATCATCATCCATTTCCCCATCCTCCAGGTCTAGGTCTTTTGGCTCGAACACGCTTTCTGCAAACGGCCACAAACACACTCATTTTTGGAGATTTACTTTCTCGATCTTAATTATATATATACATATACATACATACATACACACATATATATATATGTATATATATACATATATAAGAAGCTACAATTTGTTATATTTAATGAGTCTTGCTGTTTTTAAAAGTTAGATTTATATTTTTGAAAGTTGTAGTTGTGCTCATATCATACATTCATAATATGAAGCCCATCACTTTAGTTTATTTGTTACAAGTTTCAAAAAAAGGATACACCATTGGTAGGAACAGATAGACAATGTTACATTCTTTGGTTTGTACAAGCTAACGATCGAGAAAGCACGGTCCAAATTAATTTGGAATTAACTTAATAGACCTCACACAAGCAATGTGCTTTATAATTTTGTATAAAATTAATATATTTATAACAATTTATAAATATCAACATGTGCGAGTGTGAAATCCAAAACCATCAAGCAAATTATATTGTAAAAAGATTGTTTTATGTTTTTTTATTATTTTTTTTTTTTAAATAGCTGTTAATTATTTTATAGGAAAATGCTTGTAAGTAAAATAAAAAAAAAAAGCCTACTAAGAAATAAATAGTAAGAATACTTTAAATAAATATATATAATTGTCAACAATTATTTTCACAAAATGGATAAAAAAAACAAAAGAAAAACTCAACTCGTATCTTTGATACTAACAAAATAAAAGCAGACCTCTAGAGCTACCTAAAGAATAATGATTTCTGTTTGTTTATATAACATTCACTAAACATAAAAAAAAAAAAAAATAAACAAAAAATGTATAAAATAAAAAATAAAATAAAATCATATTTTGAAAATTGGACTGTTATAAATGACTATTATTTGTGTTTATTTAAGTACAACAAAAATATAATTTAATAATTATTTTTTTGTCCAATGTTCAAACATCAAACACTATGAAATAAAAATAGTATAAATTGTCATAACCGATAGAAAAATTATACAAATCTTCTAAATAAAATTTTGTATATAAAAATTATTTAATTCTTTAAGCAAATCAAAACACGAGTAAAAGCAAAAGAAATATTAATTTTAAAAAAAATAATAATAAAAAAAGCTGCAAAAACAAGCATGCAACAAGTTTGAATTTTAATTATCAGGGCTAAAATTGCTATCACCATAAAAAAGCAGCCTATTCCAAGTATAAAGTATTTACATTTTATTGGACGTATAATTTGTACTCTTTTTTAAAAACTTAAAATTATATAGGTATTTATCACATAAATGAGGTAGATATTATACAAGTTTATAGTAGGTGTTTATTCTTAGAATTAAATAATTTAATTATTAGTAGACATTCTATTTTATTAATTGTAATTGTTATATATTAATTCGAATACATTTTAATGCTAATAATGTTTTCAGTTATCTGAATCATTGATGGATACTTTTATTAAATTGAAAAGCTGTTTTGTATGTTTAAACAATATAAACACAATATATAAATAAATTATAAATTATAATACATTCATCATATAGATCGGAATTTAAAGAATAAACGCCATATTTTATCATTATGGTATCAGTTTCATATTCATTGTTTAGTGTTTTGGATGTTTATTTATTTTATAACCGAACTGTCAGAGTTAACCTATTACATGGGTAAATACATTATGTACGAAAAACGTTTTATTGACATTCAAAAGATGTTTGTAAATTTTTTCACGTGAAAACTTTTTATGAAAAATTTAATAACATAAAAATGTATTTCTATAAATTATAAAATACACTTGGTTAATCTCAATATTGATGTCTTATAGAATTTAAACTATAAGTTAATAATACGAAATAATAATTCAAATTATGAATAAAAAAAAAATGTATAAAATATAATATCAGATCTATTGAAATAAGCTATAGAGAAAATGTTAAAACTCTATTGATATTATTAAATAAGAGATATTTTTAGTAACACGTGTATTTCAATTATTATAATAATTGTATAGATAGAATGAACTTTTTACAAATTTTTCATTTTTAATTTAAAATTTAAATAACTAATAAGTATTTTGGTACTCAGAATTTTAAAGGAATTATTACTTTAAAATTTCCATTGTCATTTTATATAATTGTTGCAATTTAAAATTTAAGAAATAACAAAAATAAATTTTTTTATAAAATAGGTTAAAAAAATATTTTGGGTGATAATTCTGTTTTATATAAGTGTAATTTACTTTGTAGTCATATTAATTAAAAATTTAAAAAAAAAAGCTAGTTGCTATATATTACAACATAGGAAAAAAATATGATGAAAGGATTTTTCATTTACAGGAAATTAGGAAAGACATCAGCAAAGCTCACCCTCAACATCCGTCTGTTTGGAGCCGCCCTTAACCCGACGGCGACGACGTCTTCGCTTACCAGATGGATTAGCGTTGTCGTCGTCGCCACCGTTAACTTGTAAGTCTTTATTTTCTGTCAGAATGGCATCATCATTGCGCTGGTACAGTGGATTTCTTATAGTAACCATACCACCATGCCTTTGAATAATCACTGGCAACGGCATAGTTCGTGGTGTGTTAGTTGGTATTTGTCCAGCGATGGTCTTACCTTCTTCACTACATGGATCTCTTGATGATGATTTGTTAGTAATTGTAAAACCTGGTTGAATATTTTCTGAGTTTGTGTCATCTAAGCTACCATCATTGATTTTCTTACGACGTCTATTACGTTTACTCGCTGCACCACTCCATTCTATAAATTAAATAAAGTTATGTTTTAAATAAAAGCAAAAATTTATATTACATTTTGTATGATTATTTATTATGCAATCATTGTTATATTCTATTTATATATAAACAATAGATTTTAAAAAGTAAATTATGAAATAAAAAAATCGTTTGTAGAAATTTAAATATTTTTTAACTTTTACATTATAAACTACAATAATGAAACAGAAATTATAAATCAGCAAAAACAAAATGGTTAATTTTGACTTCCATCCAAATAAATAACTAAATGATTAGAATATCCATAAAAAACCAAAAATACATTGTTATTGATTCATCAATATTAATTAATTTCATTTAATCATATGTAAATTAAAATTACATAAATTAAATGTTGGCAATTTTTTTTTATAACCTCTAATTATTAGACTGTACTTGATTATTTGAGTGATTTACTCAATATTTAATCTGCATAAAGAAACTCATTGTAATATGAGCATTATACTATTAAGTGACATAATTTTGAATACTATTCATTACCACTATATTATGTAAAGCACATATTTTCATTTTGGTCAAATAACTACATAATTTAGAAGTTAAATAGCAGTTTTATAAAAAATAATTACCCGCCGATCCTTCATAATCATATCCATCAGTCTTAACAACTACAACATTTTGAGCATTTTGCTGCATAGTAAATGGTGTCATTGCAGCAGACGAGGCAAATGGAAATTGTTGTGATGATGATGTAGGTTTAGGCTAAAACATTAAAAAAAAAGTGTAATATTATACATTATTATTAATAAATATAAACAATATGTATTAGGTGCACAATCATATGAATCATGTCTTACTATAAAACTAACCTTTTCAGATGATTGTTGAATATCTCTCGGTGGTTTATAATCACATGGATCAAGTTTAGTAATTGTAATTCCAGGTGGTAACTGTAATTTATTAATATCAATAGGTGCTGATGATGAAGATATTTTATTAACAGCCTCATTTATTTGTATAGCTGTTGGACTTGTGAGTGGCATTTGCTGTGAAGGTGGTGGTAGAGGGCGTGTGAAAACTTGATTATTATTACTTCGTTTTATTAACACTGTGTTAGGTTTTGGCTGAACAGAATTTGAAGTACTTGGCACTGGTGTGATGTTAACATCTGGCGAACAATACCATTTCATATTTGTTGGTAACTTTGGTGCATTTTTATTTGTAATTAACACGCTTTCTACTGGTTTTGATTGAAGTTGAGTTTCAGGTTGTTCAAGTTCAGTTTGTTTCTTTTTGCGATTCCTACTTCTCTTTTTATTAGGTTTATCTTCTATTATATTTTGAGGTTGTATACTTTTATCACACAATCTTTGAATTGCTTTAATAGCTAAAAAAATAAAAAATAGAAAACATATGTTTTATTGCATAAGAAACAAATAAGACTAAAGGAAAAATGAAAAGTTATTTGAGACATACACAACATTAATAATTATATAATTTAAAGAAACAATAATTAATGAAAAATAAAACTATGGAACTTGCTTCTGCTGTATAGTGAATAGTAGGTTTGTGCGTACCTTTCATTAATCATCACTGTAATTTATGTGTTAAATTTGAATTCAATAATAAACAAAAAAACCATTTTCAATTATAAAAAAATGTATTAGGGATTTACCTACTATTTACACTCAAAAGTATTAGATTAAATTTTCTATCTATCTAATTGAAATATGTTTTGGGTACCAAAACATGACATACGTATATAAAAAACACATCATTGTAAACCTTCTTCCAATCAGAATCTAAGATTTTTTTTATGTAATATTGTAATTGCCAAAGTAATTAGTAAATTACTGATATATTAGAAACATAAATTAAATAAAATTTATATACAAAATTATTACAAATGTTCTCACCTTCATTGTCATACAATGTACATAAAACATCATCTTCTACTGCTCCTCTAAAAGTAATGGTTACTTTAGAACTATCTGAATCTCTCTTTATTGTTACCATTTTTGCACCCTCCACATTATCTTTTTTTGTTAATACAGTCTCTTTATTACTATTTCCTTGAGATTGCTTGTTTTTCTTTTTAGAAGATTGAGTATTCTGTTGTACTTGTTGCTTGGTTATTTGTTGAGTTTTAGAATTAGTAACTTGCTTTTGTTGCTGATTCTGTTTTTGCTGTTTGTTTTGATTTTTTCCTTTTTTCTTTTCTTTTTTTAACGCTTCCTCACGCTTAAGTCTTTCTTTTTCTTGTTTTTTACATTCTTCTTCAATTCTTTTACGTTCAGCTTCTTCTTCTTCCTTTTTTATTCTCTCCATTTCCTCCTAGTAAAAAAAATTAATTTAAATACAGCTATTTAGAATATTATTCAAACAATTTTAAACTTATACTTTTTTCTCTCTACGTCTAGCTTTCTTTGCAGCTCTTTTTTCATTAATTGCTTTATTGCCTTCAATGAAATTGACTATTTCATCTATAGGTTTTTCAGATAATTCTTTGAGAAAGTTTTCAGGTAGATTTTCACTATTATATTTAGTTTTTTCATTAATAACTTTTGTTACTATTATTGGCTCTACTTTTTGTTGTTGAACACTATTAATAGCACCTAAACATAAATTAAATAAATTGTATAATTACCATATTAAACTTTAAATATTGGAAACAGAAAAATATTACACAATATATAAAATATTAGATTCAAATTAAATATTAATAGTAAATAGCAAAACTTTTAAACAAATGGAGAGTTATAGTTTGGTTTTTTTCCAAATATTTTAACAATTTAAATCAATATAATTTATATATCTTTATGTTTTTGAAATGTATTGGTACATAGTTTCAACTTTTCAAAATTATTTACTTTAAAACTACAATAATAAATTATTAGTTCAAATGGATTAAGCTAAGCCCTTTTAAGTTTTCAATTTTTTTTAGAGGGTTTTGACTTGAATTAACCCAATACCTTAAAATACACAAAATAAATGGTGACGAAGGCTTGAAATAACAGGAAACAAAATTATTATTGAATAATTTATGTTAATATAGTATTTGAAAAATAATATTTAATCACCTAAAATACTTAGTAACACTGGATACACACGGGGGTCCTGTTAAGTAATATAGTTGGTTGAATTAATTTTTGCTTAAAACATTATATTTTAAAATGTCATTGTCTATATAAAATTTAATAATAAACTTAAATAATATTTTTAAATTACAAAAAAAAAAAAAAGAATAAAATTATTAATCTTTAATTAAATATCTAATTTTGTTAAAATTTAAACTTTAAATGCTTATAAAAAAAATGTTGACTGAAAAACTGGAAAAATGATTATAGACATTTGGTGAAAATTTGAAATATCTATGGTTATTCGTTTTTGAGTTACATAAAAAAAATCAAAATCAATTTGTGTGAAACTTCAAGTTTTTTCTTAATTTATTTTTTGTTTTTCATAAAGTTTATGAAAACTATTGGGAATTTTTTACTTTTGATCTCACAAAGTTCCAACTATATTCACTTTTCTACTAGAAAAAATGCTGAAGTAGAAAATTGTATCATTTGATGACTCAAAAGATGATAAGACAAAAGCACACATGATTGTAAGATCAATACATTCAATGCCCTACATCTAAAAAAAGATAATGCATGTTTTTTTTTCTACAAATTTAGATTCATACTTGTACTACGATTTTTATTTTGAGATAAGTTATTTATATCAAAAATTATTAGGGAGTTATATTTTGTATTGAGCTAGGTATTTTCAAAATACAGGTATATCCTGCAAAAAAGTTTGCGCATGCTTATGATGAGTACCAAAAATAAACATTGATATTCTTTTTTATCAAGTAATTTGATTAACAACAAATATCTGAGAAATATTCTGATTATCAGAAAAAAAAAATATCCAATTATATGTACTAACATACCAGTTATCATCATCATCATTATTATTTCATATATTATTTGATATAAAATAACTAATGTATAGAGGATATAACACCTAATAACTAAACCCCAATTTTTGTTTAAAACACTGAAAATTATTATTTCTGTATCAATATCCAAATTTAGTTTAACAAGCTAAAACCTAGATTAATTTTTTTGGGAATAACAGACTATTATGCGCATATTTTTAGATGGATCAAAGACCTGCTTTTTATCCAAGGTATTTATGTGTTCTTTAATCCATCTAAAAATATGTGCATAACAGTCTGTTATTTAAGTACTATCCAAACATATAAAAACAAATTAAAACATCCTATCTAAACCAACAGATAAGATAATATGATTAATTTTTAAACATTGATATTATATGTACAGACTTGAAATTCATGTGTTTATAAACATTTTATTTGGAACTACTCTTGTACTTTGAGAAGTCAGTAGATTCATTTTTTTTTTTATCATTTTTATATAACATTATACAACCAAGTTATAATTCAAATAACAATATATAAATAGGTCACATGTATTCTATTATAAACAAATTTAAAATCTAAGAATAACAAAGTAATGCAATTTAAAATATAAATAATGTTTAAAAAACTTCATATTTTTACTTACCAGCTTTATCAGTTACTGATTGAGGAAGATGTTTAGGTAGATGAACAGGAAGTGGTCTATGAACATTAGGTTCTTTTTGTTTTTGTTTAATTGTTTCATTAGTTTGTTTGGCTTTTTTTAACAAATAAAGGTTTCTTAAACGGTCCCTCATTTCTTGATAATTACGACTAACAGGTGCAACAGAAGGCTAAAATTTTTTTGAAATACTTAACTTATGACATTTAATTTTTACCAATATACCAAGTGATTCTTTTAATAAATAACACTTATTATTTCAAAAACTATTTAAGTTTTTGAATTTTTTTTTTTACATAATTTTAGGTCGTTACAAAACAATATTTTGTCATTATTATTTATCAAGTTTTTTACTTTTGATAACTTCCTTTTTAAATTTAATATTCTAAAGCTATATTTTTCGAAGTAGATTTAATTTTGGACGAGTATTTTATGTCATAATAAATATTTTAAATGTAGATAAACACTGAGATACCTCAAAAAATCTATTACTCCAATAATCTTAGCCTCAAATTTGTATACTCTTATAACTTATTATTTTTTAACTATTTGTATGAAATTTGATTTTTATACATCAAAATACCATAACATATTCTGCTTCTAAATAATATGAAATTAAAAATTTATGTAATCATTCAATAAACTAAAAACCTTAAAAAAAACATCAAAAAAAAAATGTTATTTAATAATGACTTAAAATTATGTAAAGAAAATATTCTCAAAAATGTTAATAATTTTTGGTTAAATTAATCACCTGATATAATTATTATAATCATTTAAATACTTACAACTCCATGCCCAAAAACTTCACAATAACAACAGTCACATTGCCTTGGACTTGAAGAAGAACGTTCTGAGCAACTATCATCTTGACTTGATCGACCTGAACTACATTCTGATGTTTCATCATGAAGATGCATACGCTTAACATGTTCAGTATGTTTATGACATGAATGACCATGTACTGGACGATTGTTTGGTTTAGCTGTTGGTTCTGCAGGTTTACTTACATGTGGATATGGATATCGTCTTTTAGGTAACTGTTCTATTTCTACTTTACATGTAACATTTCTGTCAATGTTTGATGGACATTTTACATTTACCACAGGTTTTGACTTGATTTGAGCATCTGAATTAAGTACCTAAAAAAAATATTAAGTATGTTTTTTCATTTGTACAATGGAATCAAACAAAATATGAAACATTTTTAAAATTGTAATAATTAAATGAGCATCACAAATTTCAAATTTGAATATTAGATAAATATTTTATATAGTACAATACCTTGTGTAGCAATAATTTTTACAACAGTTATATATCTATTAACATATATATATATTTAAAAAATTTCCCATTTATAATTTCACCAAAATAAATTATTATAAATATTCAAATATGAAGTAATAGTAAAACCATTTTAATGCAAATATAATATTATTTAGTTAAAAATATTTGACTTAATCAAAAATATGTGCATAAAATTAAAAATAAAATTATTTTTTACCTTTTTTTCAAGTTTTCTAGTTATACTTCCTTTTAATACTGGCTTTTCATCTTCATCAGAATATGTTTCATTACTATAAAAACATAGCATTTTTTCTTTCATATTAGAGTATGAAAAAGTAATTGATTTGATTTCTTCAACTGCTTGTAAATTAGTACATTTTCCATTTTGAGCATATTGATCAAAATCCACAGAAGAATTTTTTCGAGTTTCCACCTTCATTCAACAAATAGGTATATTACAATTTTTAGTTTAATAATTAATCATTTTTAATGAACAAATTAAATATATGAATTGATTAATTACAGTATGTATGCAATCACAATAATTAGATACTCCATTATCATCTATATCTTCACAATTATCATTATCTACTCTTTCCCTAAAAATGAATAAAAAAAATTATTTTAAATTGCACAAAAATAAAATTTTGTTAAAACTAACTGATACTCAGGAGCTGGTGAATGAGGTGGAATTGGAATAGTAAGATCTATTACCAAATCATCGTTTGGTGGCAACGAAGAAGAAAACAAACCATTTTCTTCTTTTAACATAGTCTCCTTATATTTTTTTGCACCCATAGCCCATACTTCATTACATCTATTTATATAAATAAATATTAAATAGTATAAAATTTAAATATAATTTAATGTTTCATAAAATGATTACTTGATATTATGAATACATGTCCTTGCTTCTGCCCATTCTGATATATTAAGTTTTACCTCCTTTACAAATTTTGTATAATCATGAATTAAACTTGCACTCAATAAAGACTTTGACAATATCGGTATTGATAAAATCTAAGAAAACAAAAATGGACTTCATTGTAATAAAATGAAATAAATTATAGATTTCAAAACATACTTGTTCTATAAATGTAGTTACAAGATGATATATCGTTCTATCAGCATAAAGTCGACTGTGATACAAATATTGATTCATCATTCGCCATGATAAATTAAATTTTGATAAATGGTATTCTTCAATAGGTTTAATAACATCTTTTAAATGATCAGTAGCTGCCATTAATCTCCGATAGCTATCTAATAAACCTAGAAAGAAAATAAAATGATTAACACAATTTAATAAAATAATTCCAAATAACTTACAAAATACAAAAACTTGAGGCATTTCTGGTGTTTCTTTATTTTTTTTCTCTAGTATTTGTACTTGCCTAGACCTTGCTTCTAATACAAATTCCATAACAAGGTTTTCAACATTTTGAAATACATGATAAGAATCACAACTTTTAGATCTAGAATATAGTAAATGACCATTCATTATTTTTTTAACATTATAAATTTATAAATAAGTAAATTTTACTCATAAGCAGCTTCTTTAAATATATTATGGGGTGGATAGCGTTCAACTTCAACACCATCCATAGCCATTCTATATACTGTACGAATGTAAGACATGAGAGAATTCCATTTTGTTTCCCATTTTTGCACTTCATTTTCTTCACTAGTGGTGAAAAACAATTGTATAAGTAACATATTAAACATATTGAAATATAAAATTATCTTATTACTTTAATTCTTTGTTCCTAATAAAATCACGGATATTATAGCAACATTCTTTGTCTTTTTGATTTAGATTTCTACAATCTTTTTCAAGCTGAAACCCAAAAACATTCATTATTAATATACTAAAAGAAAAAGTAAAAATACTTAACAAAATAATGTATAAAAATTTTAAAAGTTATTATTTAATAATAAATATATGAAAATTATCATTTTTTTTCAAATAGGTATAATATTTGCTACTCTTCAAAAACCATACAAATGTCACTGATTTCATTGTAAGTTTTTTAACTGATAAAAATAAAAATATCTTACGAGTTTCGATTCATTTAACATCATCATTCAACATAGTAAACAAATAGACAGATATATTCTTATTAGTAAGTAATAAAACTCAAAATGTATTACAATTAAGTAAATTATATTGAAATATTCAAATTATAGCATTTTTAATTTTTTATAACATTTTGAAAAATGTGTCTTTATAAAAATTAATATTATCTCTTATTAAATACAATAAATTAAATAGAATTTTATAAATTTTAAGTTATTATTCCATATTTATTAAATCATGAATGTTTTTTAAAAATACTATCACTTTTCAAAAATTGTATGAATTGGAAAAATGCCAATTAAAATTTAGAGCTTTAATAAAATGTTATATGTACCTAAGTGGTTCTTCTTGATTTTTAAAATACAAAATTATTTCAATATTAGTTTATACCCTTCTTTTATTTAAAAAATAATATTTTTAGTTATACACAGAAAAATCATTTCTAACAAGTATGCCCTTAAATTTAACACAATATGTTTTAACTGTAGTATAAACAATGTCTTATTATAATACATAAGTATCAATTGTCAACATGCTATTGCTAACACATGTTATGGCTGTAATTTGCATAGTTGTGATACCTCAACATTAATTTGTATGTATATATATATCTTACAAAAGATAAAAAGGTGTTAAATGTTGGTAGCTATTATGATCACACTAATAAAATGAAACAATCATATGATTAAAAAGTTAAACAAGCTCATTAATTTTGTTGGCTTTTTATACAAAAAATATTTAAGAATCAACAAGCCACAAATACAAAACAAGCCTATAAAAGATTTAGTAGGTCTAACATTAAAAATTTAAATTTTAAATAGGAGTGGAGACACTACGCTTGAACTATTTGTCCAAATAAGACATCTTACAAATGTTCATTTAAAAATATAATCGTATAAGTACTGTTTCCAATAAAAATATAATCCTGCAATAATTAATACGGTATAGCATTAGTTATTGTAAAAATTAGAGCGCATTAAACTTTTATAAAAAATTTATAGTAACGTCAATGATTGCACTTTTTGTCACCGGTCAATACTGTCTTATACCAAGGAGTATTAACACGATTGTACTAAAGAAAAGCTTGGACGGTCGCCGACCAAATGACTTATCATTTGCACCCAATACACATCATGGCAGTACAACTGTTAAGGCACATGGGTTACTCGTCAATAAACGTCGTTGCTAACTAGACAACAAGAGTAGACCGCAATTCAACGAAATTGTCCTTCAACCAAAACGACAAACATGACATTACGTGTACCTGTTCGTGTCGTCGTTCTTTATTTTCGCGGTCAAAAACGGCCGTGTCGTCGTCATCGACGTCGATGCCGATTCCGCCGCCGTCGATGCCGATGCCGTCGCCGCCGTCGACGCCACCGTTGTACTCGCCACAATTGTTGTGTTGCGCCGCCGACTGACTAACGGCCGCTTGCGGACCGTTCGCACCGTCGGTCGCGTTCACCGCAACGGTAATGCTCATGGTTTTCTATTAATTTTTAGCAAAAAACAATACTATATCTCATATAACGAAAAAATATTCTATGCGCGCACGCGTGTGTGTGTTGGTGGATATGTACGAATGTATGATGATGATGATGATACCGCGTCTCGAGACATACGGGGTAAATGGACGCGATCGGTCACGCACGCACAACAACAACGCGACGCGCGACTGATAACAGAGACAGAGTTGGTCAGCGGCTGCAGCAGTGTGGTAGCGGAACGCAATAACTATAATAGTATAGTGGTGTTGTTGTTGGAACAACATCACGACTCTTCCTCTACCTGCTCCTCATCGAAACTACGGTGCTGCATCAACGGCGGCGGTGATATTGTGCATTTGTATTTTATGCGCCCGGAACGGATGGCTTAGTGCAGACTGCAGACGGTGCGCCGTGCCGTCGTGCACACACTGACACTGCACGTCTGCACTGGCCGCTGACAACTCCGCGGCCACCGATCGTTGTGACGCAACAATTTACAAATTTAAATTAATTTTGTTATTACTTATAACTTATTTTCTAATGATAGAGCTTCAAACAGGGAACAAGTAATAATTATAATACTATGAAGGTTGTGATATTTTTATTTACATGGCAAAAGCCTGTCTCTATGATAATTTACGATCGCGATTCGCGACGTTATTGCAATTGTCACGTGGATTTTGTACAAATATATATAATGTAAAATATTGAATATAAGATTGTTCTCTTTTGAGAAATCATACACGACTACACAAACGCAAGTGACTCGATCCGTGGTTAAATACACCATGATTTGATCGGGGACTAACCAGTCGACTTGATTTTCTTTCTGAACCTTGAAACGTTGGAAACTAAAATGTTTAAATTTATCAATTATATAATTAGTATTCTCGGGATAACCTATGCAATCGAAATAATTATTAATATTACATAAATAATGGTTCTGTGCAACACTGCAACGCCACGATCTACGGATACAATGGGGACTGTATTTCATGTTCCACAATTCGTTCTAATAGACATTTGTCCCAAAAAAATGTTCCAAATAGTTTTTGGAACAAATATTCATTGGATCAAATGTAATTTGAACAAGAGTACATTGGAATAAATGTTCTTGTAATATATTATGTCCATTGGAACAATTAAGTAGGTATCTTGCACCTATCATTTCATTTGAATAAATTTTTATTAAATTTTATTTAAATGTTATCAGGACAGACATAGTTTGTCAAAAAAGTTCATTAGAACTAATGTGCAAATAACTATTTAGGAGTAAAACATTTGTTTTTAAAATTAAATTGTCTAATACATTTTTCCCGCTTAGTTTAGTAATTGAGTTAGTTCCAATTTCCCAAGTATTGGTGTGCTGCGTACCCGCGTACGTTAGGTTAGGTTAAGTTTGGTTTATGAGTAAAATATTTATCAGTTATTCATTAAAATTCATTTTTATTCTCGCCAAAGTGAAAAAAGATTGATTTTCGTTTCTGCCAAATCTAGGCATACATAATGCAATGAAAAACCAAAAACTTTTGTAAACTGAGACTTACCTATGAGATAGGAATTTAGTCACGATAATAGAGGATCACTAAACCCTAATTTATCTAAAGCCGTGGTAATTAATTTGTAGTCTACACGGTCAAAGACTTTTTCAAAATCGGTATAAATTACGTCAACTTGACAGTTGACAATTATCAGTGAATGCGTCGAGTATAAAATGTTGCAAGGACAAATTACAGGATAAAATGGATCTGCCCGGCCTAAAACCGTGTTGACTATTAATTAAAATATTGTTTATAGGTTTAATTATGTGAATGAGTACCAATTTTTCCAACTGTTTACCGATCTGCGCTAGACTTGATATTGGTCGGTAATTCTTAATATAAGATTTATCGCTTTTTTTGAAAAGAGAGGTAATAGAGCTCATTTTCTAAATAGACGGGAATATTCCTTCCTTAAATGACTTATTAAATAAAAGAAAAATCGGATATACTATAGAATCTGACGAGTTTGAAAAAAAGTAGCCAGAAATACCGTCGGGGCTTGGAGATTTAGATTTATTTAGCGAATAAATGCCATCGGATGCCTCATCAAGCGGAATACTACAATTAGAGGGAAGGATGTAGTCAAATTGTTGAATAGAAGAGGATATGGTAGAACAATCATATAGGAAGTTCTTGTAAATTTGTAAACAGAAGCAAAATATGACGAAAATAAATTAGCGACATCTTCACCGTTTTTAGTTGTTTTGTCGTATAAGAAAACTGAGTTTGGTATACCATAAGAACTACTATTGTGAAAAATCCATTTTCAAATTTTTTTTGGATTAGTTTTTAAGTTCAACTTCGGTGCGGCGTTAAACGCTTTAAAAATTAGTTTTAATTTAGACTTATATTAGACCTTTGATTTAGCATTGGTGGCACGCCAATGCTTGAGAAATTGGAACTAACTCAATTACTCTACTAAACAGAAAAAAAATTTACTAGAACATTTAATTTTTGAAATAAATGGTTTACTCCTAAATCGTTATTTGCACATTAATTTTAATGAACTTTTTTGACAAACTATGTCTGTCCTATAAACTTTTAATAAAATTTAATAAAAATGAATTCTATTGAATAATGATAGGTGCAAGATACCTACTTAGGTTATCCCGAAAATACAAATTAATTGATTAATTTAAACATTTTAGTTTCTAACCTTTTAAGGTTCAGAAAGAAAATCAAAAGCCGACTGGCTTAAAAATCATTTTTTTTTAATTGTTATTATTTATAATTGTAAATTAATTTTAAATATTTTATTTTATTTGCTAACAATAAGATAATTTGTTATCACTCATTAGTATAGATATTAAAAATTGTAAATTACTTATAATACAATTAAAAGTTTTTTTTAATTCCAACTGTCAATTATTATTTATATTCAAAATCCTATTTTTGGTATTATGTAAATTACAGGACTTTACAACTGTATTAATTTTATGCTAATTCTGTAAAAATTCAATTTTATAACCAGTATGATTCTTTCTTTCAAAGCTTTTATAAACCAACTCTAACCTGAATATTAATTTTTTTCTCAATAAATTTAACTTACAATTTACTAAACAAACGTTCAACTTATTAAAATAAACCCAAATGAAAATTTGGATTAGAGTCTTGCAGGTAGAATGATACAAATTTTTTTTAAGTTTTAATGATAAATCTAATACCTACTATAGTTAATATTTTATCTGTACAATATTATAGTATGATTTCCTACAATAAAGGGTCAATTTATATATTTTAATAAATAAATGTTTTAATAATTAATAAATATTTCGAAGTTATCTTTAAAATTAATACAAAATATTATCAAATATTTTGAAAACATTGTTAACAGTATATTTTAAAAATTGATTATGAATATGTTTTAAAAAAATTTGTTTGAATTCTTTGAACAGTTGCTCAATAAGAAAGACCCTAAAAAAACCTTTAACAGTATACAAGAACCAGGGCCCCCACAAGGGGGGGGGG